>CM070506.1:24934069-25236218 GCA_036346375.1 Guadua angustifolia | reverse complement strand
GGTGGCGCCGCACGGCTGCTTGCTACTCACCACCAAACTTGCCGCGTTGTGGCTGCCACTCCCTACCTTCCAACCACTCCGGTCCCGGTGAACTCGAATCCTAACTCCACCGGCGGCGGCGGTCAGAGGAGAGCGAAGACCCTCCGGCGCACGAATATATCGTGACACAAGATGCAAAGTTAGAAAAGTGGCTGAGGATAAGAACATTCTGATCGTCTAAGATTTACCCTCTCCAGCCACGGAAGAATATCGTGTTGGAATACTGCAAACCAAACTTCATCTATCGATATTTTATTAAATATTTTGATTGAAAACATGAAAATTTATGTGTAGATTTTTCTTGAAAAGTATTTACATAATTTTATAATTTTATTAAGTTTTATATCTATATTATGATAGAAATCCGTGTCAATGTCCACTATGACAGCAATTAAAAGCCTGTTCTTTCCAAAACAATTGCATCTGAGCCGCTGTGTGGGCCTTCTTAGGTTGGAAGCAATTGAGCCCAAGAAAAAATGTCTGCATATTATTGTACCAAGGGTAAATTCTGGGCCCTAGTTTGTACGTATTATGTTACGGACCGCACATCTCCGAAACAGAGCATCATTTCCGGTCCGACAAAACACTCATGCTGCCTGGGCTAAGCAGTTGGGCTGGCCACGACTTACCGAAAAGCAAGATCCTCTACCTTCACAGTCCAGCCATCGGTTGCGGTGTGAGGGCGTATACAATAATAGCTCACTTATCTTCATGAGCACCTACAGAGTAATATACCGGTGCAACAGTATGGCTATAAGTTTCATACAGTTCAGGAAGTTTCAAGATAAGGTTTAAAGGTTTCATGTTTCGATTAGTTTTTGAGTATTTCTAGAAGTTTCTAAGCCAAAGTTTCAATGAGTTTTAGATTTTTGAAACTTAAATTCCACTAAGCTTCCATTGTTGAGTTTTGGTAAATTTCAATTAAAAGTTTTAAGAAGCTTCAGCAAGTATCAACCAAAAGTTTTAAGATGTTTCAATAGATTTCGAACATATTTTCGAGAAGTTCGGTTAGTCCACCTTACTACGATGGTACTATCATGTCATTGATGGCCATCTGACGCCATCTGCTACTGACATATTCTCTTCTTCAGCTCTAGCCTTGATTACCTCTGCCGTCTTGTATAATAATTTGGTGTGTGTGTTTTGGGGGGTGGGGTGGGGGGGGGGGGACATTGCACTATTTATTTGTCTTCTGTTAGCAGGTGCCCAATTAAGGGCATGTTTGGATCCATTAGCACTAATAGTTAGCTACTAAAATTAGCTAAAGTGGATCCAAACAGTTAGCTAATAACCCACTAACTAACGTTAGTCGCTAACCCACTAATAGTTATCTCATTAGTGATTCTCCCTGCTAATAGATGGTGAAATGACTAATATGCCCTCAAAGATCAAGCAAATGACTATTAATGCAAGGGTACAATGGACATTTTCATCAACAACTAAATTTTTAACCACCTATTAGCTAGTACATCCAAACAGCCCTAGCTAATAATTAGCTAGCTAATAGTTAGCCAACAATTAGTTATTAGCTAGCTAACTATTAGTACTAATGGATCCAAACATGCCCTAAGTTAATCGTCACCATAACAAAGATCTAGAAGGTCCTGACCTGCCCTCCAATGTACGTACATATCTATCTAGAAAATATTAATGCTCGGGAATTGCTAAGTGGTATTGTTTTTTTAACGATCACTTAATTTTTTTATCTATTAGATAATGGTGTTTTTTTATTTATGAGTACTTAATTTTTGTCTATTAGATATTGCTTTGTGAACCGTATTGTGCTTTATCATTTTGACTTTGTCAACATTTGAATTTATGATCCATGTGTTTTATTTGTTGTGTTCCTTATAGTTTGTACAATCGAGACCTCTTGAGACACTTCAATATGTCGGATGGGAAGCTGGTGTTTACTCCTAGGGCCAGGACTGCTATCCTCGAGCCTGATGAGGATGATAAACCAGTTGATCAGAAAGAGTTCAGGAACATAATCGACTCCCTCTTGTACCTCACCGCTTCGAGGCTAGACATACATTTTGCAGTGTGTCTGTGCGCTCAATTTTAGGCTTCTCCTTGTGTCTCTCACAACCAAACGGTGAAGCGCATCTTTAGATATCTTCGAGCTGCCAATGACTTTAGGGATGGAAACGGGTCGGGTTGAGTGCGGGTTTTACAAAACCTAGCCCAACAAAAAAACCCAAATTGGAAAACCTGACCTGAATCCGAATATCCTATCAGGTAAAAAACTATACCCAAACCTGAACCCGACAGGTTTATGTAGTACTGCAGTACCTTCAATACAGCAACTATGATGCATATCACATTCAATAAAGAGCAACCATACAGTCACAAATCACATAAAAATCACAACTATACAATCACAAATCACATTTAATAAAGAGCAAGTCAGCAACTATTATACAAGCAATATATATAATTGAGGGAATTGGGGAAAATTGAGGATAGCTGGGTAGGAGTTCGGGTACCCGACGGATACCCATGGGTAGCAGTTTATACCCGACCCGGACCCAAACCTTCGTGGGTACCCGACCCGCAGAACCCACGGGTAAAAATTCATACCTGAATTCGAACCCATCGGGTGCATGACCCACGGGTACTGAACCCGCAGGTCTGATTGCCATCCCTAATTGACTTTGGTATTTAAAACTCTTCCTCTTCTTAACTATCCTTTAGAGCCTTTTTAGATGCAGACTTTGCTGACTGTAGGATAGATAGGAAGAGTAATTTTGGCACTTATTAATTCATTGGCACTTCTCTCTTATCTCTTGGTCATCTAGGAAGTAGTATGGAGTCGCACTATTTACCACTGAGGCTGAGTACGTGGCAGCAGCCAGTTGCTATAATTAGGTACTTTGGATGAGATCATCCCTACTGGACTTTGGTTAGCCATAGATAATGTTCTACTTTTCTGTGACAACATTTCTGCTATTTGCATTGCTAAGAACCCAGGCCAATGTAGTACTCTAGGATCAAGTATATTAATATTATATATCACTTCGTTAGAGACCATGTGGAGAAGGGTGACATAGTGCTCTAGTTTGTGGAGAGTGACTACCAGATTACTGATATCTTTACCAAGCTTTAAGATAGCTCTAGGTTTGTAGCCTTGAGGGGAGAGCTTGGAGTTATGTGCCTTTACAGCATTTATTGAGGGAGAGTTGGTTTTTTTGTATATTATGTAGTATCGTTTACTTTCACTATTTTCTTTCTTTTGCATCTTCTGGGTGTTTTTGAGCTAATTATTAGAATTTTGGATTCACTGCACTTAGACTTCTAGCATGCTTTGCATGAACCTCTCATCTTATGCTATAGGTTACTATCATGTACAATTAGCTATTCTCTCTTCTCTTTAGGTTGAGTTCCCTCGCCATCTTATAGGTCTAGCAGGTGTTGGGCTCTTTGGGTAGATAGGGTCTATGTGTACTCTCTAATTTGAGTTTTAGAGTCAACTTTCCTATATCAGCCTGTAACACCCTAGCACCCCACATGCCCAAAGCGTTACCAAAACCTATAACAAACAAGACAAGGAAGATCAAGCTCTACTGGTACTCCAAAATCCACTAAAAATTTCGGTAGCACCTCCACTAAAATAGTGGACATCCACTCAGCAGACAAAGACAATAATCAATCTAATAACAACAACAACAAGAATAGGTCATGGTATCCCCTAACCATCATGACTGACTAAGCATATTCTAGCAGTTAACTTCTAGCGGCTAACAATCTTAACATCGCGGAGTTCGTAAAACCAGCACACAACTCACATTTATTACAATGATTTCACAAATAGAGAACAACAACAAGTAGATATTCTCCAAACTACTAATGAGGTTCTCTAAACTACTAATGAGCGTGGCAAGGCAGTGAGTGAATGTGATGCTAAGTCCCCTCTCAGCAAGAAGTCCTCAATGCACCTAAAACAACACAAACAACAAACGTGAGTCGAAGACTCAGCAAAATACATCAGAGAATAATAGCATAGACAATTGGCATTTCTTAAAGCAATAGCATCACAACAATTTTTATTTAATTTCGGAAAAGGAGACAACGGTAATATCACAATCATTTCATAAAAGTCAACTCATTACCCATCTTCAATTGAATCCACGACTCAACAACAATGAGGTATAATGTATGACCGGGAAACATAGATCATGCCATTGCAACCATACCTGGAAAACATAACTTAAAATAATCCGGTATATCTCTACACTCATGAGATGCATCATGCAAGGATATAAATAACTTGAAACCACATAAGAATATAGACACCTTTACTTAACATTTCATTTAATTTAATCATGTCCGTTCTCTTTTTTTTCTTTTTCTTATATTAACAATCCTCCATTAACAATGCTATGCAACACAAACAGGCTTGCCAGAACCAACATCAAGCCGTTTCCACCTTTAACACAATCAGCATATTAACGACCATTCGTCAATAATGATATGCAATGCGAATATGCTTGCATGCTCATATGCACCTTCCATAGATTGTCTGAGATAACCGAGTGCACACCGTTGGTGTGCACCTCTCATTCCTTCCATCCCGTGGAGGGCCTACTCTTCTTGACTTCGCTCCCATCCACATCTCGTGGATGGGACTCTGAGGTAGGACTTTCGTACTCACTACGTGTGAGCACAAAGGCACTTGATCGGCATGGGTCGCCTCTTCCATTATGAATGCACAAATGCAAATGGTATGCATGAACCACAGTTTTTATTCTTTTCCAACAATAGCATTATAACAGATGCAATCAATCAATTTTTCACTAAAGGAAGCAACTTAATTACTTACTTTCTCATTTGCCGACAATCATTCTTACCCAATGACCCTTTGCCCCATGATCCCTTTCTCATCGTAATGGGTATAGAGCCTAATCCATGCCCACAATTGCATCTAACCACATAATGCATTATGATAACGAATATGACATTATAGCCATAACGCGACAGCATCGATAATTCTTATATACACAGACTAAAAGAAAATCGACTTACTCATTTAACCAAGCTCATGTCATCCCCAATCACTCGATCAACGGGCTTGCCCCAAAGCTCATTCTCAACCAACATTCATCCAAATTGCAGAGCAATAAATAGAGTAGGGAGCACTACAAATTAACATACATCCATACTCCACAACCCAATGTACTTGCCTTAAACCGCAGGAAGTGGAGTGGCACGCAAAGAAGAGGCCACTCCCCTGAAATCAAAAATCAAACACAGATACAAATTACCGACCAATCAATCAATCACAATATTGGTTAAAACATTGACAAATCCCTCCTGGAATTAGCTCTATTTTTCAAATATGACAACTCTAGACAGCAGTTGCGAAAACGAACTTAACTTTTGATCCTCTTATCCAATTTGAGTGAACTCGGATTCTAAATTGATTATAAGAGAATAATCCACCATCGTACTACAACCATTTATTCAGTAAATGCACTGAAAATTATTATTATTATAAGGAGAAACAAATACAATATACTTTTATCCTAACCAAATCAAGGGTGAGAGGTTGGTCGGCCTGAGAAAATAAACTAGTTATGCCGATTAGGAATTCACTTTTACTGGCATAGAAGGGTTTGACATTACTAGACCAATCAGTACTCACTTCCAAAACACATTTCCATGCAAGGCAGAAAAAGGGCAACTGCATATAGCATTTCAAGCATAAGGATGACACCTCAAATTCAAAATAAAACACAAACACTCTATGGAAAAGCTTATGGTAGTTAAGGAAACAACGAGTTGATGAAATAAAACAACCATTAACTGGGTTAAGAAAGACAAGAGTCTCAATGCATGCAACAGATACATAGTTGTGCATAGAACACACACAGAGAACTTTCGTTGTGGCACGCGAAACACACGATGTATATTGATTTCTAACATTTGCAAATGCATGCACAAAAACTCAAACCACAAATATCAAGTAATTCATGATTATCTGGCCAAAGTCATATTATGTGAGTAGGGTAAAGTTCAAGAGCTTCAGCATGTCAAACCCAACGAGTGCCTACATGTGCATAAGTGCAAGAGACCCCACTGCGATTTGCTAATATTTCATTGGTTTAGTGTCATATATGACTGCATGCTAGCTTTAAATTTTGCACTTTAGAACCAAGGTTTAGCAAACACAACCATAAGACTAATCAACAATAAATAATAAAGCAGAGTATCAAAAGAACTGAGCACTGCCACCATTGGCAAGACCCAATTATCACATAGAAACTCTGTAGTCCATACTCCATACAACACTTTATACGAGAGTACATCCCTTAAGTCCAAACAGAACGTAACCCTTCAATCTCATTCAACAACAATCCAATTAGATCTTAACCATTAGCTCTGCATCTTCATCAGAACTCTTTAATAGAGATGCTGCACAATTTAGTAGGAATTAATGCACATTATATATATACCTTGGTGAGCAAAATAACATGATATAACTAAACATCAGCATATTCAAGGATCGGATTCCAGAACACACATAACCACTATAGAATCAGGGACATGAGCTTGCGATATCAACAAATGTATATTCATACATATGTACCCAATTATCCTCAATACCTACCATCTTTTAGGTTGGGGAGGAAAGCAAGAAGACAAGGCTGCATCTTGGGGAAGACTCGGCAGGGAGGGCGATCCGCAGTGCGGCTCGACCAAGGCCGGCGAGATCACGAGGGAGGCGGCTAGGGCGCACGGCTGCAGAGGAACCGCCGGTGAGGAGAACACGCCGGCCGCCGAAGCTCGCCACCAGGTAGCCGGCCAGGACTCGTCGTCCCGAGGAGGAGCAGAGAGGCGGCGCCGAGCTCGGGGAAGATCGGGAGGAGACTGCGCCGGGCCAGGAGGAGGACCAGGGGCCGGGGAGAGGCGACGCCTGGCTGAGAGACCGATTGGGGAAGACGCCGAGCCGAGGGAGGAGGCGCAGGGCGGCGCCAGCCGGGAGGATCCAGGGGGAGTGGCGACATCGCCTGGGGAGGGGAGTAGCAGCATCGCCTGGGGGAAGCAGCAGCGTCTCCTGGGGGAAAGCAGGTGCGCTAGGGGGGAGAAGTGGCGGCTAGGAGGAGTTGGGGATAGGAAAATGGCTAGGGTTTTTAGATGAGTAATTCCCCCATGGGCCAGACTCTCCCCCACAAGGCCCAAAATGACTCTTAAATTAAATAGAGTATTACACAGTCATTAGGAAAGATGAGAGCAAGTTTGAGCCCTAGTGTTCTCTATTATCTTTTCTATGCTCTATAATCACCGATTTGTAATTTCTTAACTTTCTCTTCTCATGTTGTGTTTTTGTTTTTTGTTGAGTTCATTTGAGAGTCTTTTGAACTTAGGGCTGTTTGTTTTTGATGTGGATTCTTCAAAAGTTGATTCTAGATTGTGACTATAGAAAAGTTGATTCTAGATTCTAAATTCTAGGGTGGTATTTGATGGGTAATTACTTAGAACTTTCAGTTGCATTCTCATATTTGTATTCCTCAGAATCCACAAAAGCATATATAAAGTGGATTGTGGATTCTAGTATATATGTGTGAGTGAGACTATGATAATTGATTTCTAGAATCAGACTATTTATTTTTTATTCAACTTTTGGGATTGAAATTCAGAACCCACAGCAAAAACAAACAAGCCCTTAATTCTGCTAATAACTCAATTTGAACCAAAATTTTAAGTTTCAAATTTATTTCATTTTTTGTGGGGGAATTTGAGAAGCTTTTCATGTATTGCATATAGACTTCATTTTCTATTTTAATGAGCATTTTATATTATGTAAATGAACTGTCATTAATGCTATACACGTTTCTACTTTTCTAAAGATCATTGCTGGCTTAGCCATGTCTAATTTTATTTTACTTCATCATGCTAAGCTTGCTAAAAATAAAAAATTGAGCTTTAATGAAAACTTGATGACACTTATAGCTTTTAATTGCTAGTTTCCTCACTATGTACATATACCATGATTTGTGAAATTTTGAATTTCTACTATAGTCCCTATAATAGTTTGGGTGAAGCTAGACCGATCCATACTAGAGTTCTTCACATGCTTATGAAACTAAGTGATAAAATGGTCAAAAATTAACATTTATGTACAAATTGAACTCAATACTATATATTCACGAGACTGCCTCCTATTGCACTTGGGATGAACTTGAAATGAAATGTGTATGACCAAGACTATTCTTTTAAGAGTCCTTGAGATGGTCGACTATGGCATGAGTCAATCAAAAATTGAGAAATGCAAATTAAAAAAAGGGGTGGGTAAAGAATGCAAATAATGTCAAAAAATTTTACCCCATTGTGTACGTTAAAATAAAAAAATTGCATTAAAAAGATGATTGAGTACGAAGGATCTTTTATGTACTTATAGCTTCTCTAAAGTGTTGAATATGTTGGACTTTAGGTCATCCATTTGATCTATTGTATGACTATATTTCTAGTTTGGAGATTATGCTAAGTGTTGCACTTGTTGAAATTATGCAAAAATGACATAATCTTATTTGTGCTTGCTAGCAAGGATATTACAATTTGCATTTGGACATGTCTTAGATTAGCATAATCTGAAATTGAGTAGCTTAGTGTCATACTTCGTCTTTGTGGTCACTTTGATAATTTTCAAAGTTTTTTTAAAATGTATTTCATGAATACATATTGAAAAAGGGGAGAATTTGTCTTCATGCACTTTATCTTGATGCCTATATTGCCAAAAGGGGGAGAAAATATAGAAAATGCATCGACAAAGGGTAAGAAATGATAATCATGTATATGCATCTTGGTTCTTATGATTATGATGAAAAATTGCTCTTTCTTAGGATCATGAGTATATTTGAGCTTTTATGAGTTTTTCTTAGATTTCTAGAGCTTTTGTAGAAAATTTGTTTTTTTGGCTTGCTTTAAAATCCTTCTTGCCAACTTCGTCATGATCTAACTCTCTTGTGCTTTGAACCAAGTGAGGTTTTGCAACCAAATTGTTTTATTTCTTTGTGTGCTTTTTATGGTGTTTGTCAATATACTCATCAATGGGGAGATTAAAAGTCTACGTGGATTTCTATCCATATTTGTGATGAGTTATTGACAATATTTAAGTATGTGGTGCTCGAGTTTGAGTTTGTTTTTATTTGGATTTGAATTTGAAACAATTTGAGGGTTGTCACGTCAAGGACAACACTACTGCCCTTGTAGTGGCAGTAGTGTTAGTCAGGCGATACTACCGGCTTGAGATGGCGATAGTACTGACCCTGCGGAGCTATCGGCCTATGTGCGGTAGTCTTTTTACAAAGAGGTGTTTCTCTAGGTTTTTGCACAGTGGCACTACTGACGTGCTAGGAGCGATAGTGCCGAGGGAGAGATAGTACTGGCCCAAAGGCGCAGTAGTTATTGACCAGAGAGGGTACTCTCAGGGATTTTAGGGCAAGTGGCACTACCGACTATCTGGGAGCGGTAGTACTAGTGGTACGGTACTACCGGCCCCAAGAGGCGGTAGTGCCGATTTTACTGCAAATTCGAGAATAATGTTTCCATTATGTCTTGATTAATGCATATCTTTATGAATAATGCTATGTAATGTGTTTCTTGTCTGTGTAGTTGCAGGACTTTGAGGCTAGGTTATGGTGAGGCGAAGGCTAGACTGGGACTAGGCTAAGAGAGATAAGGTCTAAAATGGTTAAGGGACACCGCAAGATGACTGAGGCTTGAAAGTGGTTGCAAGCTAGGAAGATAAGAAATCGGAGCATGGTGCACTGATGACGGACATGGTAGGCAACGATATGGACCGAGACTAGACTCATGGAGGAGTCACTACAACAGGAACACCCCTTTAACAACGGATACATAGCAACATATGATGTTATGCGTTGCAAGCAACAGGGTGGCAACGCTTGCAAAGCGTTGCAAGCATCATCCGTGGGGTTAAACAACTAGTGGCAACATTTATCAACTGTTGTAAGAATCATCTGTAGATCGTTTTATTTTTTTAGCCGGATTCGTATGAGATCTTTTTTTTCCTGGCGTGAACTTTTGTTTTTTTATTGCGTGTACTAGCTGGCCCAATATCTCGTCGTCTCGTCGTCAAGCCAAAGCGGAAGCTTGCGCATCTCATCGACTCGTCCCCAACCAAACCCTAGCTCTCGAGACCACCACTCACCGTCACGCGCCTCCCCGATCCCGGCCCGGCCTCTGAGTCGGTGGCTCCTGCGACAGGAGATTCTTCGCCATCGCCTCCTGGCGACTCCCGGCTCTCCTCCTCGCGTCTCCCATTGCTCCACCATGGCGCCTCCCGGCGGCTCCACCATGTGCGCCTCCCGGCGGCTCCTCCTCTGCGACTCCCCCGGTGGCTCCCTCGGCTGCGCCTCCCCCAGCGGCTCCTCCTCGGCGACTCCCCCGGCGACTCCCCTGGCGACTCCCCCGGTAAATTTCCTTTCTGTTATCTGCTAATAAATTGCTGAAGTTGTTGCCAAGTATGTTGGTTGAGTTGCTCTTTGTTCTACATTACTGATGGATCTTCTAGATAATTCCCCTTTTTTAAATGATAACCTGCAGGTCCTCAGAAGCTAAGGCCAATTCGTCAAAAGAAACACTTATACATTTCTCTGCATCGCACTTCAATATAAAATATGTTCATTGTCAATGTTTCAACATCATCGTGGTCCTTTGGATTGCAATTTTGATTACTCGGGGTATGTATATCCTCGTTTTGAAAAAATGTCTTTGTTTTTGTTAGTGTTGGCTAATTGCATAACCTGCCTAAGATGATTTTGAAGATCTCAAATTTCTCAACCCTAAAGCTAAAACTACATTGTTCCTTTGCTTTCGTGTTCAACCGTTCGTTGCAAAGGTTAGATATTTACGTGCTAAAGAGGGCATGGCCTTTCGGTTTGTGTGAATATACCGAAGTTTCTAATTTTTGTTGGCCTGTTGGGTAGGATTTCCTAGCAATATGTTTGGTAATGTTGCTTGCCATGGTCCTAACTTAATGCGATCTTGCAACTTTTTAGCAAATAGTAAGACACCTTTTCCTTGTTCATTTGAGTGACTTGAAATCGACTTCTTTGAAGTATTTTAGAGCTTTCTATTCAATGAAATTTACATCGATTATCCCGTCATTATTTCTTACTTCCATTGAGAGTCTAACAGTTGTGGATACCACAGCGATGATGGCTATCTTTCGGCGTCGGTAGCGAATCTTTTGGACTCATATTACATCTGGTGACACGATTGGCGGCATCAATTATTTATCACAAGAATTTTTCTTCACGTCGATTCGGTAATTCTTGACAAATTAACGATGTTTGATTTCCTATTCATTAATCTTCTATGAGATGTTGTGTTTTCATATAATTTCTTGAATTACCATCTTTCGTTTTTGACTTGTCGGCGAACTTTGACATAAGGTGAATAAGTATAGTGTGTTGGTACATTCATCATAGACCTTCTCAATTTGCAAAAAAAAAAATCAGCACTACTACATTGGATCTTGAACCTTGGATTTGAAAAAAAACGTCGTTTTGGATTTGAGTCTTCGACCATCCGGTATTGCCATATCGTTCTCTTGTATGCTCAACTTGAAGTATACCATATGCTTGTTTCTTGTTCTACACGAATCCCTTTACCTTGTTTACTTGATTTGGAATATTATCTTTGCGGTGTAATCTAATTACATGTAGCATCTTGCAGAAAAATAGATCTCTGGTTGGAGCTTTTCCAAAAGATATTAAAGGCCCGCTATATCCTACCATTGCAGTTCATAGCCAGCATGAAGGGTAGGTTGCCCCTTTTTAAAGTGATTATTTTTTTGTGAAAATAAAGCGCATTTTACCCGTATATCAACTTTGAGTTGCGTAAACACGGGTTTAATTTCAAATATTTGCAAACATGTGGTTTTCTGCAATTTGCATTGAAATATGCAGGGCAAAACACAATTTTCTTCATTTTGAAGATGATTTTCCCTTTCACAAAAACACATTAATTTCCATACTTCGATTTTAACACCAGTTAGCTCTCTGTTTACTACACAGTCATAACTTCTATTTAATTAGTAACTAATTGTTTTTGATTTGCGGACTTGAACATAAAAGGCGTAACAAGTTATGCTCATTGGTTAAATTTGTGATTGGTGTAAGAACTAATAAGCGCTACTATGTTAGGCTTATATTAGCTATTTCTATTGAACATACCTTCACCTTATGTATTAACTACTGCCTCAAGCTATTATGTGATGTTCAAAATCACATGCACTATGTGTGATTGCTTAATTTTCATAGGGTCGATTATTTAAATTTTTTGAAATCGAGAATAAAGATACCTTTGGAAAAGAATAGTTCTGTTTTGACATTGAGGTGAGACGATATTTCAGCCACTAAAAAATTCTTATATCATTTGAAATTCTTTTATTTCATGCAAGTAACTCTACATTCAATAATTTGTTGCATGTCTGAAACATATTTATTGTCTCTTATGAATTGTTCATCTGAGTTTGCCGAATTTTGCTGCATTGCATTTGGTGTCCTTTTATATAATGTGCTCCCTTAACTGAAAGGATTTTTAGTCACATGCGCTCTTAAGGGCGTTATTAGCCACCAATATATGGTGCCACACAAAAGATTGATTTTCCTTGGTTGCAATTCCAGCTCTTCTCATAAACACATGGTGTTTTCTGTTTAGTTTGTGTGGCTAATGTGGTTGTAGCGATGATGTAGCTGACATATGCCATGGGATAAACAATACGTTCAGATTATTGTGGGCTGCTTTTTTTGGGACATGATTGAAGGTTAGAATTAGATGGTGAAAAATCAGAGCTTCCTGTAGGCTAAGCTTTTCTGCTGCAACCGTTTCTTTTATAATGTATAGGTTGATAGCAAGTGTTTTAGTTTTATGGATTGTGCTTGAATTTGAGAAGCTGCAATGAACTGTTAGTCCTTGTAGTTGTGCTCCTTTTTTTACAATAATTCACTTTGTCGTTCCTGTTGATGATTTCTGGTGATATGATCCTTCTCGACTAATCATTGTTCAACCACCATAATGCAGGTTGATCTGAATTCTGAAGTCATGGGTGCAATTCTAGTCGCAGTGTCTTGGGCTAATGAGCTCGCATACATATAAGGAACCTCTATGAGCTATGTAGTACGACATGGTTGTGTCAAACTAAGTGGTAGATGTAGTATCTCTGTAATGCAACAATTTGATAACTAAGTGGTGGATGGAACTCTGTAATCGATAATTTTTTAATATAGTCTTGATTTGCTCTTATTTGCAATGTGTGCCTGGGAAATTATCTTGAATTCTTCAAATACATTGTACATGCATAATATATTTATTTGGCTTCAAATAAAAATAATTACAAATATTGTTGCTTAGATGATTTATTCCTTGCTACGCATATAAGCGTTGCCACAAGTACAATCTATATGTTGCAACAAGCTATAGAAGGCTATTCGTCCATAGGTTGTACAAACATATATAAGCGTTACCATAGCCCATCAATATCCGTTGCGACTTAGCAGCGGTTATTAATAGGACTTACCAACGCATAATTAAGTGTTGCGATGACCTTAGCAACGCCACTTTAAACAACGCATAATTATGCGTTGGTATAGACCCTAGCAACGCATATACGGATTTTTAGCAACGCATATATGCGTTGCTAAAGGGGGGGTCATTTTGTAGTGAGTTGAGGTCTAGAACGGTCAAGGAAGCTGATGTTGCCATGGTGAAGCTGAAAAGACACGTGACAGTCAAGTAACTTTGGCTTGCTTGCAAGCGAGGATGGTTTGGGGGAGTTCGGATGTGTGAGATGCTTGGCAGCAAGTTATTAGGCCCACGTGGAAAGCGCGAAGCATGGCAATACTTCGAGGAGAAGGAAGATCGGTCATTACGATAAATTGGTAGTTTATCTAATAACGGTGGTCGTGGTGGTTTGAAAAACCGCGGCAGTGTCCTAAATGGTTTAGGCCATGCCAAAGTGGGTTTTAACGCAATTCGGGCTCGTGGAGCGGATTTAGCATTGAGAAGTGTGCTTGTGTGAGTGAAAAACCCGTTAAGAATATAGGGTTTCGGATTAGCCTATGTAAGTATGAATGGTATCCACTTATGTGTCTAGGTCTAGGGTTAGAGTTCCCTCCACTATATAAGGAGATGTAGGGGGAGGAGAAGCCATGAAGCACTAAGACATGAATTATGTTTCCCACAAGATTTTGGTGTTCTTGTGTTTTGTATGTGATTCTTGGGAGCTTTGCCCTCAGATGTGGGAGGCTTTATAAATATTCCTCATGATCTGAATGCAAATCATTTCATGTTCAAGTTTTGTTTCAAGTTTTAATCTTCTTCTTGCTTTGTTCTTGATCTTTCTTGTGGTTTCTTTCTTGCGTGATCTCATGCTACCAAGGATGTATGATTGATAGATGTATCCTCTATAGATCATCTCCTCATTCATCTAGGCAAGGTTCTTCTTGAACATCCATGTTTCTCCAAGAAACTGGTTTTTAGGTTGAGAAGAAAGATTTTGAGGTAAATCTTGATTCTTCTTGTTTGAGGGATCTTTCTTCAATATTCTTGCTTCCTAAGATATGTGGGAGGCTATCTAGAATCATCTTGATCATCAAAATCTCATGAGCAAGCTTAATGCTAAGTTTTTGTTCTTAAGCTCATTTTTTTGCTCTCTTAATTGAACTGGAAAAATGTCAGAACTTTGACATTAATCCTTACGATTGAAGGTTAGAATAGGTTTCTGACATCCATATGCCTACAAAGTTTCACAGGTTTAAGATCAGCTGATCAAAAGATTCATTGATTTTTGTTTTTTAAATCGTGCTAATTTTTTCTGTTTATCCCTATTTTTGCTGTACCGCGGTACTATCGCTATAGTAACCCAATAATACTAGTGTTACTGTTCATCAACCGCCCCCTGAGCTGATTTTCAAAAGATTTTTTTCTTTTGCTATTCTGAGATCTTGGGAGGTTTTAGTTGGATTCTTTGGGAGAAAAATTGTTATACGATGGTCTTTATGGAATTTACCCAATCCCCGACAATGCCATTGATTACCTTAGGGTTTGAGGTTTAACGATCAAGTTGAGGCATTTCTATTTGGATTTCAAATAAAACACTCAAGACAAAAAAAGACTCCTGTGCCCTCAAGAGCATTCTCTTTCACTTGCATTTCTTCCTGAAGTTGGCTCGAAGACCTGTCCAAGACTGCCTTGATTTTCCCAGTTATTACTCGAGCGCATTGAGGCAACTCTGAACTAAGCTCAGGGATTCGAGAAGGGACATAGCCAACCGCAGAAACTCTTGTTTGAATGCCCAGATCGGCCTTATCTTAGAAAGAGTAAAGAAAAAAGGCACCTAATCTTTGCCATCTCCACTGAAATTTCAGACCTTCAAGGAGTAGACTCTTGTTGAAATTGTGTATAGAAAGAGATTCTTCTTGTAAGAGCAGGTTGAAGCGCTTAGGCTACTTCAGCTATATGCTTAACACATGCAAATCTAACGAAGTGCTCTCAGACGACTCTTTCTTTGAGATTCTGTACGTAACCTAGTGCATGTGCTGGAAGCCGAAGTCTTAGCATCTTCAACGACCTCCGATTTGTTCACGGAGGAAGAGGACTCTTGGAATGGTTCTCCTTCCCCTGTAAACTGCGAGCTGTTCCAACCACTGCTGGATGTGATTCCAAGAGCCGAACGAGAATGAATACCACACAGAAGAGTCAAGACCGGGCTCCCTAATAGAATGTTTAACCGATCCATATATAAATAGGGTTGTAGAAAGACCACGTATTTTCATTCGACGTTCCGGGGCGCCCGATTCGATCGACGAATTTGGCGAGCTGATCTGCTTTGATCCAGGAGAAAGCCCAGTCAGCCACCTTTTCGGTGCAACTATTATCTGTTTGTATTTGATCCATTTTCATCCCCAACTGTACTATTAAGAGTGGTCTTATCTAATAGTTTTGAGTCCCATCATGTGTTGGTACCTCAAATCCCGCTTGCTCAAGCTCTCAGTTGCATAACACTATTATTTTCAATTGTGTTTTGCAAATAGTTGGAGTTCATGCACTTACTTTTTGAAGCATATGACTAAAGTTTTCAAATTGTTGAAGTTTATTAATCAATCATTTCTAAACTCTTGCTAACTTGTAGTCAAACTCTTGATCAAATCTATATTAGAGATTTCAAGAAATTAGATTTTACACTTGTATGGCTACATTGAAGTTTTAGTATTGTATGAAAATATCTATGGTTTCTTAGATATTGAAAATAGACTGTAACATCCCAAAAATATTAATAAAGTAAAAATATATATTTTAATTTTGGATCTAATTATTTCTGAGTTTTCTTGGCATTATTGATTTTATTTGGATTTTCTTTGGATTTATGCATTAAGTGAAAAATCAATAAAAAGAATTAAGGAATGGATAATGGTAAAAGGTAAAAGTAAAAATTTGAAAATTTTATATTAAAATTTTTATCTCTCAGATAAACTTTTTACTTGGTAAAATTAATTTTTACTGCACAGTAAAAATAATTGATAATTGAAAAGACAACTTTTGACTAAGAACAATGAACAGATGGAATTAATGAAAAATCTGACCACCTTGTCTCATTCTAAGAAAATTAACATAATACCCTCAATACAGTATTTAAACCTTTTAAAATATTAAAAAATACTAAAGTCGTTTGGAGCTTTTAAAAATTCAAAAACAGAAGTATTGAAAATCTGAAAATTGGAATGTCAGCATTATTATAAAATAAATAAATGATATTGTAATGTGAAAATTTTATGTAATCACTATTTACTTATTTAAAACTCATATAAAAATCTTTAAAATAAATAATATCGTTTACACCCTTAAATAAATCAAAATCCGAATAGGAATTTCTGAGTAGTCATCAATGTCAGAATTTTTAATAATTCCTTGTAGAACTTTTTGACCCAAACATTTTACTGGAGATAGCAAATTAGCTAGAGACTCTAGTAAAAAAGTTTCAAAATTTTTAGTGATTTGATGGCCATTTTAATGCCAAGACCGAGCTATCTAGAAACTCCTCCCTTCCCTTATCTCTTTCCTCTCAATGTCAGGTGGGCCCAACTTACCAGGGCTGACCCCATCCGCAAGAGGAAACAATCAGTTCTCCTTCCTACCTCTACAAATGGGACCCGGCCCCACTTGGCAGCCTCCTTTCTCTCTCTCCTCGCCTCTTCCTGAGCGAAGTTGCCACCGCTACTGAATCGTTGCCGCGACAGCGTTTTTGCCAATGAAACACTGCCACGGAAAGCATTAGGCAACTCGGTGCAGCGATGAATTCATTGCCTTCCCTACCAAATTGCTGCCACGATAGGGAACTTACCGCTGAATCCTTGCCACCGCAAACTTTGGGCGAACCGATTCCTACCCCGGCCACCCCTCATCAAAACAAAACATAGAGTTTGGCACCGTCCAAGAGCTTGACCATTGCCAAGTTTGTCCTCAGCCATTCCTACTCCATGCCCTGTCCTTCTGTTCCACGGTTGCGCTGGTGTTGAAGAACAGCGTCTACCGCCAATTTTGTCTCGCGTTCAAACACTGTGATGTTATTCTTTGCCGGCTACAAATAGCAAATCAGCGCTGCAATGAGCCCCCATTCCTTAACCATTCACCAACTCGAGACCAAAAGCCGGAACTCCTTTCTTCGCCCCTAGCCAGAGCACCCGAAAGGGGAAATTTGGTGATTGGACTAGTCCGGTGAGAAACTATCAAATTCTTCATGACTAGAGCATGCTAGCGCCTCTATGAATACTCATCCATCCTCATTCACAGTGAGCACCACCCAAATCACCACCGCTACACCTGTTCTTCTTCCATGGCACCAGTGATAGGTGGCAGAGCACTTCAGACAACCTCCGACCAAGCAAAGCGGAAAAACGGACTCCTTGGAACCCATGGATGCTATTTCTCTTGTTCTTTTGAGCCGCCTCACTTTCTTCATCACCTTCGACTAACCCCTGCCGCCTCCATCGCTAGCGCATGGTGGCACCATAGCTCTGACCATTATTGGTGGCAGTCAACCCCTCAATCCTCTGCACAAGAGTGCCCTGGAGCTTCTCAAGCCTTCGATCGACTAGCTCGTCACTACCTCGCCGCCACCGCCATGCCCTAGAGCTTGCTTTGCTTCGGTTCTACAGTGAGAGAGAGTAAGTCATGTTCAAATAAAGTAACACCTCTTCTACTCACAAGCAAGCACTTGGCCCAGTGGTATAGCTCTATTGTTTGAACCAGCAGGTCTAGGATTCGAATCCCACCCCAGCCGATTTATTTTGTTTTTGCTCCATTTAAATTCAATCCTTCATATATTTTGCTAGGTTTATCCAAATAAAGAAAACTCAATTTCTAAATTTGAGTTAGGTAGTAAGGAGTTAGATTATGTGATAAAAAGTTATATGTTATATGCAGTTTAATCTTTCAAATTGAGTTTGAACAAAGATTCCTTTTTAGGTGTTATGAAGCAACTATAAAAACTATAGCTCCTAAAATCATGAAATAATTTCCACACATTTCTGAAGTTATAAATGTTCCATTTTTGCAAAAAAAATTTAGGGTTGAACTCAGTTCGAATTAAAAAGAAAGTATAGAAAGCCTCTCTCAAATAGAAAATCAAACAATTAAAATTTGAATCAAATGAACTCAAATCTTCACCAAACTAGTTTTGTTATACTCTTGAGATCACAAAGATTCCAAATATGTAAAAATATTTAGGTTTTAACATGGTTAGCATTAAATGTTCAATAGTTGAAATTTCGGCACTTATATAATTCAAATAGTTATAACTTGCAAAATGAACTTCAAATTTAATGAAACCAAATCCTGTAACCCTAAAAAATAATACCTTTATTAGATATGTAAAAATACCTTATGTTCGTGTAAATATGAATTTAGTCTATGGTAAGTCTTAATGATCATTTATATGGAAAACACCTCGAGATAAAACTCAAATATCACGGAACCAACTTTAAAATACTCCTAGGATCATCCCCAACCAATGCCAGAAAAATGAGTAAGTAATCATGTTTAGTGTAGTCTAAATCAACCCAAGTGTTTATCCTAAATCAAGTTCCATTTTCCACATGACATCCCCGCCATCCATCCCAAGTTTCCATTTTGCAAAAGTCTAACCCTTGACTGTAATCCCGAGCTTTGCTCAATACCGTGAGCACGGCTATCCCGAATAGATTGTACACTCTGCAGAGGTTATGCACTTTACCCACACGATATAACCATGCACCACACAGGCGAACGATTATAACAAAGCCTTTACAATGCATCCTCTTAACCCAGTGCTACCCGCTAAGGTTTCAACACTGAAGGGCTATACCACCACAACAGGGCCCCCCTCTTGCGCCATGTGAGTTTCCCCCGTACACCCGGACTCACACCACCATGATAGCACTTAAGTTAAGCATTTGCAAATTAGTCAGCTAGGCTGCCCCATAACAGACGTGTGGCTGCATGATTGACTCAGGTCAAAGGCTTGCAAGGTTAAGTCCTTAACTGACCGAGGCAAGACTAACCAGAGATAATCTCAAATATCCAAAACCAATAAAAACCAAATACGACCGCCCAGTTGCCACTCTTGGCCCACCAGAAACAATCTTGCCACTTGCCCCAGTCTAAATCATTTTTCCCACCCCAGTTGATTACCAAACACCACGTGCTCTTCACAAATCAACATCGCTATGTGACTCATTGTCACGACAACTCAATCTCTTTAATGCGCCCACACATGGCCCACAAATTATCATCATAGTTCCATATTCCATTAGTCAAGATTAATAAGCAATATTTCATGAGCATGTGATGACGCGGCATGGCTAAGCTCTAATTCGGTCTAACCACCCATGTTGATTTTCTATTAACCAACTATAATTAACCAACCTAGGGTGACAAGTGGATCATGGCATACAACTAGCAAGGTAGGGTGTAATTCAAAGGGTACGGTAGCTAATCCCAAACTTATGTTGAAATCATTTATAAAAAAAATAACAAGTGATAAGGTAAATCAAAATAGCATGCAATCTAGTTTATGGGTGCAACATGATCAAAGCACAACTTGCCTTCGTTAAGCTCCTGGTCTTGGTCTAGAAACTGTTCCTGAGTTGGTAGCTCCTCCTCCGAAGCGTCGCACAATTCAATGTCTACGCGAATCGAGAGAGAAAGCAAATAAAAACCAAAACTAAAGAACAAACAAACTTCAAAAATTCAAACAAAGGCTACCATTAGAAAGATCTCAATTTTACAAATTTTTAGAAATTTGAATCACTCAAATCCGAGTTAAAACGCAAAAGATATAGCCATTTGAAGTTTCAAATAATTTTGAAATTAGCAAATCAACTTTTCCCAAATTATTTTTATTAAGAAAATCCGGATTTTTCGTCGGCTGACACGTGCCTCGGTGGAGTTCGTGTCTCTGACAGCTGGGCCCCGCACTGTCAACATGTGCGCACACACATGTGGTCGACTCAGCGCCACGCGACGCCACCTCAGCGCCAACTCAACAATTTCGCCCATGTGGCGCCACGTGTCAACGAATTAACTACCCACCTCAGCCGGCGACGTGGATCAATCTCGTGCGTGCGATGAAGATCCGCCGGTCAGTATTTCTCCCGAGCGGCAATGGCAGTGCGGCGACTAACAACCATCGGAGTTGAAGACGATGATCTTGGCGGCAAGCGCCCGTGCTTCCGGTGAAAGAAGAGGCAGCTACTCCAACGCGGCGCAAGTCGACGAACTCGAATCCGCAATCCTCTCGGTGGAAGAGGTACCCGACGACGAGAAAACGCAGCGAAACTCTCTCGGCAGCCTCCTCGGACTCCGGCGAGCGTCTGCGGCTTCTACGGTGGCTCTCCGGCGACAAGGCGGCAGGGGAACTACGCGCGAAGTGGCGAAGGTTCGAGGGCTCGGGACCTCTTTTTATACCCGCCGGGGTGCGCTAAACAAGGAAAGACGGCGGCGGCGAAGTTCGAGTCGGAGACGACGACGGCATCCGAGTCCCGCTTGGAGACGACGCACGACGGCCGTTTGATCAAGATCGATCGGTCGAAAGGCACAAACTAAAAATGAAATCCGACACCCAATAATGTCAATTTTGTGATCATTTAAGCATTTTTGGCAACTCGTAAAACTTCTCATCTAAATGCCATTATTAGGGAAATTAGTCCAAAAACACTCTCCATCATATTTACTACTATAATCTAGAAAGATATTTTATTTAGAACTTATTCTGTATATAAATCTCGCTTCTGCAAACACCCTTCGTGAAATAGTCACGTAGGAACTAAACCAAATAAGCATTTTCAGCGGCCTGTAGAACAACTTGTCTAAATGTGAATTTTAGAAAGATCAGTGTAGTAACCTTATTTGGTGTATGGACTACTATATTCCAGAAAAATATCTTATTTACAACTTGGTTTTCAACTAACTCTAGCTAATTCAATATCTTTAAGTGTTAACCGTACGCTTAGCCTTTCCGCCGATTCCATATAACGTAATCTTTATAATGCCATGAAAGCTTTTTCAGCAATGAATATAATGTTTCATCTAAACACTAAATTTTTGAAATTAGCTTAGAAATGCTCTCCAAAGTATAGGCTACCATATTATGAAGAAGTAATCTTATTTTGTCATGCTTTGGATATAAATCTTGTTAGCAGAATAACCTTAAGTATCCTAATTTCTAAACCTTATAATTTGAATAAACACTCTCGGTAATAATAAAGAAATCTGAAGTTAAGATATTTGTATCACCAGAACCTTCCTAAAAATGACAAATATATATACCCAATAACCTATCTTATCAGATTTAACATATTCGAAACCGTTTCTTATGCAGATTCAATTAAGGAATAAGATCTATTCATGCATATCATTCAACAAAGTAACTAATGTTCTAAATCTATTAATCTAAATAATTTTTGCATCTTGAATTCAAAATTATAAATATAAAAGTTCATAATTTTAGCTTCTTGAATTCGTAAAATAAGAAAAGATAATACATAAAAGAAACCATGCCTTGTTCAAGCTGCTATCAATTTGAACGTAAATACTTAATCGTCTAAAACACGAGAACTTGAAATCATATAATCCAAACCCTATAATATCATTGTTTTCTGCAGTGAATCTTTATTTGGTTCTCTGTCTTTTCTTTTGCTCTTATTGAAGTTTGCTATTTGCTCTTTATTGTTTTTAGTCAGTAACGACGTGTGGAACCCAACGTCTCTGATTCCGTCATTGCCTTCGTTAGCTGCAACCTCGACTTCGTCATAAACGACAAAGATTAAGCAAGGCAAGCACCCCTTTGATCATATTGATCCCAGTATTTAATTTTCCTTTTGTTTATTAAATTGTTTCTTGCATGCATTTATTTTCTATAAATTTGCTATTTGTGGTACTGGTAGATATACCTATTGTCTCATGAAACTTCCTTGATAAGTATGGACTTGTGAACCTTGAGAACCATAGATTAAGGATAGACATTACTTAATGTCATTATGGGTATATGCGCTTACATATTTACCATGCTTAGCCATGCTTTAGAAACAACGATGTAGATGATCAGATCAAAATGGTTTCCTGAGAATTTAAAATGGTTGGAAATGACATTGTTGGTTACTGGTATTTTGATTAAAAACCCAAAATAAAACTATGGTTTTGATGTGGGTGATTATTGGCAATAGCCGATTGTGCAAAGGGAATTGCACGTAGTGTAAGGTGAAGTATCGCCTGTGTTGGATTAAGGACCAAACAATAGGACGCTATTGATCCAAGAAATCCGTGCAACCACAAGTGTTGGGATGGGGCAGCCTTAACCTATTAAGTTGCGTAGATTTAGCTTTGCACATTGGAAGGCCGAAGTAGTATGGTCTCTCCTTTTTAAGGTTTGCTTGACGGGGTGCCCTCAACGAGGTGTTGGGAGCCACACTTACCAATACAACGGTGTACGCCATGCTATGGGAAGTTCCATCATTTCTATGCTCTAAATTCTTTTATCATAGTATGGGTTTAACGTCCCAGTGTTGGTGCAAAGTTAAGTCTAAGTAATGTAACGGTTATGTTATAATCTCTCTGTGGCACACCAAAGAAAGTGTGCTAATAGCTTGCACAAAGAGTTGATCATTTCTTGTGGGTAAAACTCTACACCTCTGTAGAGTGAAAATCTAATCAATTAGCCGCGCCTGTGGTCATGGGCACTTAGTGAAGTCATTCCAATGTTAGATTTTGGTATTTTCTGAAAATGGGTTTTGGTTTGAACTTGTTTTAGCAACTGTTGCTTTATGTCAAAGGGCCGACATTGATGGATTTCATGATTTGGAGTATTCGTTGCTCGCGAAGGGCTGTGAGTATTACTCATGCTTTACTTAATTCTTATCAATCAAACTTGCTCTTACAAATTCGGTTTGCAAATGGCAACTTGATTTACAAATTCAATTGCGCTTTATGCAAATTAACTATACTAGCCTCCTTAGACTTGGCCTGCATTTATGCATTTGCAAATACCACCTTAAGTCTTGCTAAGTACGAAAGTACTCACCCTTGCTTAATCTATTGTTTTAGGTGGATAAAGTTAGCGAAGCTCCGAAGATTTGTTTCGTCGTAGGATGCAGGATCTTTATTGACGTGATCTTTCTAGGATTTATACCTTGTCAGTTGCCTGCGGGTTGGATGGGCACACTACAAGACTTTGCTTCTTTTATTGCTATATACTCTGAGTTGTAAGATTTCTTTGTATAATAGCTTCTGCTTAAATAATATGATGTATGGTTGTGATTCTAATTGTTGTACATGTGTGTACTATCTACTGATCCAGGGACTAGTATTGTATGCACATTAGATTTCCATTTTTGTGTTCTCTGTAAAACTGGGGGTCGTTTCATAGACGAAATCTGTAGCCCTCTCGATAAGCTTTTCATAGATTCCAAGATAACCTAAATCAGATTCAGACTTCAAAAAAGTTATGACCCTTATCAAATTTTGCTGTGAGTTTGTCCGAATTTGGTGATTTGGAATATCCGAATTGAGAATGCTTGAATTTGAGTTTAGGACATTTTTGAAAGAACATGTGTTTTAGAGCCGATTTATATTTTAGAATTCAGAATATCCGAATTTTGTAAGTAGCTGATAGAACATGTTTTTTAGAGCTGATTTGGATTATAGGATTTGGATTGTCTAAATTTTGAAAATTAGGAATGTCCGAATTAGTGAATTCAAAATATCGTTCTACAATGGCCGGATGAAATGTGGACTTGTGAGCTTGAGAAAGTTTGAATTTGAGAATTAAGAATATCTAAATTTATATTTTTCAAATGATTTTGTTCCAAACAGCTAGTTTTTTAAGAGAATATAAAAGAGGCCGAGTATGAAGGTTTTAGCTGCTACTCCTACACTCCTTTGATGCATACATTTGAGAGCAAAGCCTTGAAAGTATATAGAGCAATCATTAAGATATTTGAGATTAGGGCTGTAAATGAGCCGAGCTCGAGCGAGCCTGGCCATCCAGGCTCGAGCTCGGTAGAAGCTCGAGCGAGCCCGAGTTAGGGTTCGAGCTTGGATCCAGGCTCGAGCTTGGCTCGGCAAAAGCTCTAATAGGCTCAATGAAGCTTGACAACAAGCAAACACACACAAGCTCATCAGAGGCTTGATTAAGCTCGATAATAGACAGCCATGCTAGCAGCTATTGCTAAGTGCATATTCAACTATCCTTCACTATTTCCATTTCTAACAACACAGTAAAAATTTGCACAACCCAAAAAATCATAAACAGACGGAGAACAATGAAATAGCCCCTTCATGAATCATGATTCAAAATTTTTCTCTCAATCAATGACACCACCATTCTAGGACACAAGTTATTGAAATAAAGGCTCACAAAAGGTGATGTAGGAAAGGAAACGAATATCATGTCTCATAACATAAATTTGGTGGGGTAAAATGACAAATTTTGAGTATCAAAATCTTACTATAGCAGTGGTAACTAAACAAACATACATTAAGGGCAAGATTCAGCCCTCATAGCCAGTACAAGTTTAAGCTATAAAACTTGATGTGACATGTTTTGTTGGAATAAAGTAAAAATCCATTTCCCCCAAACCAAGCTATAGACAAACCACAAAAACATGCAGAAATTATGGAGACGTCTCCTCTGAATCACTGACCAAATCCAAGCACATAGGTAAAAATCTGCAAAACACCATTGTGAAGAAGTGCATGTCCCACACAAAGTGAAATAGGTCATCCAGATGATTTCCATGACAATGTACCATCAATGTACAGCTTAAACCCTATCAGATGTCAGGTATAGCTTAAAGTTTTAGCAAAAAACACACTCATACTTGCAAACATAGCTATTTGCATCAACCAGAATGACAAGAAAGAAATGTTTATGAGACCATTCTACTCCTCCAATAATCGATTTGCATGATATTTAGCCTCGAACTCCAAGTTGAACTTATGGGCAAAGTAAAATTCACTTTAATAAGTAAATTGGAAAAAAATCTATCACAGAATGACACCAGGTAAATCTCCAGTGCCCCTAGATCCTAAGAAACACACAAAGAACCACATAAGCCAGCACCTTTCGATGCAAAAAGACATTTTTGTAGCCATTCCTTCATCTATTCCAGCATTTCCCCTCCTCACGAAAGCACTTAACAAATTTGCTGACAAGCATGCAACAACCAGCAATATTTAACCATTACAACATAAATATGAGAAATCGATTCTTGTGAACATGTCAAATTTCAACACATTTCAATTAATTTGGTTTTCTTCTATGATTGCAGGTATGTTGAAAAGGAAAATTTGGTTAAGCTAATAGATAAGGCCAAAGTTGATTGGGTTTATAGATAGACACCAAGGGTTCAGCACACAATCAAATTTTCAATTTGTGTAAGCCAACAGATCAAGCCAAACTGCCAAAGTAAGTATCAAATTTTCAATTTATCTGTTTGGTTAAGCCAACAGATAAGGGTTCAGCATACAATCAAATTTTAGAGCCATGCATTGAGTATTGAGACAGAGCCATGGATGCATGTGCTCTTTCTCCATTTTGCCCACGATTTTGGCTGTTGTTGCTTTTGTGGAATGAAATATGATATTTTGTCCTTATGAATCTCATTACTTTTTTGAACAATCTAATTGACTAGGCAGCAGTGCTATGATTCAATGAACGAGAGAAAAAGACATGAAACAGAATCCAGTAAATTGTAAGAACTGAACACAAGAACAATTTTCAGATTAATGCTGCATGGGAAATCCAAAACATCAAGGTTGGGGATCAAATCACTAGCTCTGGCATCATAGTTCAACCTATCAAGAACTTTACTTTGAATATACAGCCAGCCCTTTTGCATGGTTGTTGCACTGATCTTGCCTTAAGGTATACAAAAATTCAATTCGAACTTCGAATCAATAGATTCAGAGGCGTATATCTTGGAGTAGGTATACAAAATCTCAAAGAAATAGCTCACTGTCATCTAGGCTCTAGGGAGAACCAGCAACTCGGCAAGGTGACAAACCCTAGCAGTCCCAGCGTCCCGCAGTCCTGACATCCCGTGATGGCTACCTCCTGCAGTCCCAGCGTCCCACGATGTGTCGGCCTAGCTCCCTTCCTCCAAACCCAAGAGCCTGGACGCTTGAGCCGTCGCCGACTCACCGCTGGGTGGTGGGTCAATGAGGGAGCTGCTCGAGCTGAGGCGGAGACGCGACCTCATGGGGGGATTGATTTAGGGTTTGCCATTTTGGGAACTTTGGAATTGGGGAGGAATCGGTTGGGGGCTTGGCCGCTCGGGTTAGGGACTCGGTGGAAATGGGCAAATGGCCAAATGGGGATGGGGAACTAGGGAGGGGAAATGGAAAGACCCGGGGCCCTGGGGGAGACGGAACGGGAGTCACGGGTCACGGACGGAGTCATGGGTCGCCCAGTCAGCCAGTCTCCCTCATGGTCATAGTCTGGCCCAGAGAGTACCGAGCCTGCACAAATAGCTCGAGCTCGGCTCGTTAGGCTCGCGAGCTTGAAGATAGGCTCGAGCTCGGTTTGTTTGGGCTCGAGCCGAGCTCAAATTGAGTCTGGGACGAGCCGAGCCCGAACAGTTTGCGAGCCTCGAGCTTTTTTTACAGCCTATTTGAGATGCATTTGAGCTAAAATTTCTTGTGTGAAATCTCTTGGCATCGTATTTTCACTCTCTTGAGCTAATGCAAGCCTCTCTACTCAATTATGCATGTGTTGTGAGCAAGGACAGAAGAGCTCTAAGTTCATGTGTTGCATCTAGAAGTGGATTGAGTATCCACTTGTGCATGTGTTGCACTTGGTGAGGATCAAGCAAGAGGCTTGGTATTTGCTGACACCTAGATGGTGTGGAGGCGTTGTAGTCCTGTGATCTTCTCAAAAAGTTTGTGAGAAGGCCCAGTATATTGTGAAGGTTGGAGCATGTCTATTCGGAGGGGGAAAGAGCTACCAACTAATAGATTTGAGGTGTTTAACTTAATTTGTGGAGCCGATCCAAATCGTTTGGGCTTACCATAATGTAGATTAGGGGAGACCAGCAAATCTAAGAACACTATAGTACAAAGATCATGAGTCATCTTTTGGTTTTATTCCTTTAGTTCATTTACATTTTTGTAATTTATATTTCTTGAATTAAATTGATCACTTATTAGCCTAGTGTTGCAAATCTTGTAATAGATTTAGGTTGTTGATGCACATTATTGACACTAGACAATTTACACATTATTTGGATAAAATTATTTTTATTTACGCTTCCATATATAAAACACGAGACTGAAGTGAATTTTAAAATCGCCTATTCGCACTCGTGCAGTCGGCCTCCTCGACCTTACAACGGCAAGTGACTGACATGATGTCCGCTGCAATGTTTGCCACATGCATGTCACTTGCAGTAGACAGTTCTGCTCGTCTGTACGTAACTACGTGCCAAATTTTCGTACAAACTGCTAGGCCCAAGCCCATAGCAGAAATTAAGCATGGTGCATTAGGCGATATACAATTTCAAAGATGACATACACTGTAAGCCTGCTAGCAGTAGCAACGCACTTGAGCAAATATGTGTCATTGGCTCATTCTATACAAGAATGCATGCAATGCAAGGAAAACTACGCAAGAACAATTAATCAAGATGAGACATTAGAGTTTAAAAGAAAGAGAGAGCTAGCAAAGGAAGACAGGTAGATTAGTATGCAGAAGAACAGGGATAATATTACACTGAAGCGCCAGCAACACACGAGTGCATGCCGACTTGATCGACGACCATATTTATGCATACAACAACAAATCAAGCCCCAAAAAAATACACAGGAGAATCAAAACAAAAACGCAACGCAACACATCATTAAAGGCCCATGGATCCCCAGAACGGATGATTTTGGCCCATGAAGTGAATAGCAAAACAAATGGACGCATTATTATCACAACACATGCATATGCATATATATATATAATCGAAGTAAGTAGTAAAAGTGCTAAGCACAACCCAGCGAACTCACCACGCCGCAGTCCACAGGCGGGCGCAGAGGTGGTCGGTCGACGAAGACGACGCACGTGTTTTATCAGTAGTAGTAGGAGGACGACGAGCCGCCGAGCTGGAATCCGTCGGCCACGGCGTCGTCGACGGCCGGCATCGGCGAGAAGAGCGGGCTGTGCACGTACCCCTCCTCGAAGTACACCCCGTGCGCGCCCGGCGCCGAGGAGTACGCGCCGAACTCCGACGCGTCGCACCACCCGCCGCCGCGGGCGGCATTGGCGCCATCGCCGCCCACGTCGTACATGGACATGTCCATGGTGACACCTTCGTCGCCGCCGCTCATCACAGACAGGTCGTCAGGCATGGGGATGTCGTCCATAAGCGTCGACATGTCAGGGGTGGCGCCGTACATGTACTCGTTTCCGACTTGGAAGGCGCCGCCGGCCGCGGCTGGGGTGGGCAGCGCGGCCACGGGGTCGGCGTAGAAGGGCTGGAGGAGCTGCGCGGAGCCGTCGCCGGAGGTGAGGTCGGGGGAGAGGTAGGGGGTGATGGAGGAGCCGAGGGGCAGATCCGGGAAGGCGAAGTTGGTGCGGGCGCGGGCGCCACGGAGGGAGCGCGCGGCGCGGTCGTAGGCAACGGCGGCCTCCTCCGCCGTGTCGAATGTGCCCAGCCAGTGCCGCTCCTTGGTCGCCGGGTCCCGGATCTCCGCCGCGTACCGGCCCCACGGCCGCCGCCGCACGCCGAGGTACCGCGTCGGGTTGGCGTCCTGCTGCTGCTGCGCCGCCTGCTGCCGGCGCTTGGACGACTTCTTGTCCGACGACGATGACGACGACGAGGAGGAGGAGGAGAAGTACGTAGAGAAGTTCATCATGTTAATTAGATCGAGCTAGAGCTAGAGTGTGTGTGTGTCTGTATCTGTGCTGTGGAGAGACTAGAGAGAGAGAGAGAGAGAGAGAATATGAGAGATGCGTTGGTCGTTGACAAGTTGAGGAGAGAGAGATGAGAGATGGTTGAATTGGTTGTTGGAAGGATGATGCTGCATGGGGCGGTTGCATGGGGGGCGTATATATAAGCACGGGAAAGCGAGAAGGGATAGTTAATTTAGTGGGGTGGAGATCGGCCAAGATCACAGGTTCAGAGGATGGACGATTAACAAGGTGATCCGTCGTTATGTGTAGTACTGTGCTAGCTGCATGCTGTCCCTGATGATGGATTAACTAATCTTAGTAAATAATTAGTTGGGAGTATATATGTGGTATACATATCAACTAGTATCATGGATGTATATATGGTGGTGGTGACCATGGAGAGATGGAAAAGGCAGGGGTCGCTTTGGGTTTGATTCTGTGTGGGGACGACCAAAGGTGGTCAACCCAATGATTTGGACCGGTGGATGCAAGGAGGGTACATGATTGAATAAGGGACTAATGCCGCCAATTTATATAATAATACAAGTTAAATCTCAGGAAAAAATATACAGCACTATCACACTATGCACATTTTGATCGATCCACACATGTAACAAACTCGGGAAAAAAAAACTATGCGGCCGGCACTAGATCTCTTAAGTCACAAATACATGTCTCTTTTTGGGATACACTAGTCAAACTTTCAAAACTTTGGCTATCAACATATTTTTATATATTTAAATTAGATATATGAAACTCATATGCGCATATTTATCTTGAAAATAAATCTCTTAATATTATAACTTTATTAGGTCTTATAAATATATTATGCTCAAGATTGCATTTTGGAGACCGTCTCCGAGAATATATGTTTTTTTAAAAAAAATCGAGGGAGTAGTTGCATTACTTGAAGCTTCCGCTAGCTAGTTAATGATATTCACGACGGTGATCGATGGCATGGCATGCATGCCGGCCGGCGTGCTTGTGGCCCGGCCGTTGATGATCCGATCCGCTTGTAGGCAGCCCACGACGTCAGGTACTGCGCCCCAGGTACGACGCGCTACGCCGACCATCCACGACGCACAGCGCCTTGTGAACGCAGGCATGCTGGCCACCGGCAGCAGCAGGCCAGGTATACGTCGCCAACATATATTCGCAGACAGGAAGAGTCCGGGCCGGCTCGGCGATCTCCTGGCCGGCCGCTCGACCACCGTGGGGCCGTCGCCCTCGCCCCCTTGTCGAACGGCCGCCGATCGATCACACTGCAAAGTCCACACGATCTTTAGCGTGATCCGGCCCTTTTCAGTTTGACCGATTGCCGCACGCGCACGCGTCGAGCCGGCCATGCATCTGGAGTGTACAGGCGAGTGCGGTTCAGCGAGTCTAGCTAGGGTACGTACGTACGTAGTTTTGCCGTGGGAGATCAAAAACCAGCCATGCAGGAGCTGATCGGTCGAAATCAATCTGGCCTCTCAGGGGAGAAGACTCCTTTTTTCTTGGGTCCAGCAACTGCAACCGCCGAAATTAATCCTCGCTACAAGAGGTGCATGTATCTGCAGTGGTCTGTCGGGAACACTGTAGGATCGAGATCGTACATATCGTTTTTCCGGTACATGGAGCTTTAATTTCTAGTTGCATCTGCCGGTACATGATCGATCAGGCTGATGAATTAATAGCCATATGCTGGCCGGCCAGTGGCTAGCTGATCGTCGTCGATCGACTTTGCTGTGGTCTGTGGGGCACCAGTAGTGTGATCGTACAACCCTGCCATGTAGCCTTGTCAGTGATCCACATTCGTTCTCTATTTCATTCCATGTCTGTCGTCACCCATATATGTATGGCCGGCCGGCCTTGATTTTCCAGTCCGACAATTGCAACTACCATAACCGTTTTGATCCCGTACTTAACACGTCGGTCATTATCAGAGAACATGTAATCTCTACTCATTCCGTTTTTCAAGTGACATTTTAGCTGTTGAAAAATTTTCTTTTTAGGTGACGTTTTAGGATTACAAGGTAATATTTACACATCTCTTTCCAAACTACTTATCGGTTCTTTTTAATGTCACATAAGATGCTTCATCACAGACGGTTTTTGTTAAAGCTAATCACAAACTATTTTACTACCACGATCGTCAAAATTACAAGACATACTAACAAATGTCTGTGATAAGCTAATATCATAAACGGTTCGTGGTACACCGTCTGCGATATTAGCTTATCACGGACGGTCGTTTTTAATAAAACCGTCCATAATAACACCCCCTTATTATTATTATTATTATTATTATTATTATTATTATTATTATAGGGTTTGTGCCCACTCTCACTAAAGCGAAATCATACAAACGACCCTCAACCTCCGCGATATTAGCTTATCACGGACGGTCGTTTTTAATAAAACCGTCCATAATAACACCCCCCCTTATTATTATTATTATTATTATTATTATTATTATTATTATTATTATTATAGGGTTTGTGCCCACCGCACTCCTCACTAAAGCGAAATCATACAAACGACCCTCAACCTCCTTTCTGATCCCATTGCCGTCGTCCATTCTCGACGTTGCTGCCCCCGAGCCTGCATGTCTCCTTCCTGAGCCCATTGTGTGCCTCCTCCCCTGAGCCCATCACCGCCTCCTCCCACAAGCCCATCGCCGCCACCTCCCACAAGCCCATCGCCGCCTTCTCTTTGAGCCCTAAGGTCTTCCTGAGACCTCGGTCATATGGTTAATTTGGACATTATTCATCATTTATTCTTTGATTGTATTGTTCCTAAGATTGTTTGGGCTTCAGTGTTTGCTAGAATTTGAAAATTGATGGGCTTGTTTGTGCTATGCATTTATGCCAAATTGCCGTGTATGGGCTGTTATTGTTTGTAGATTTCTACTTGGAACTAATGATTCAAGGTTATTAATCTGGTCGAAGCATACCAAAGTTGGATGTTAGGATGGGGAGACCATGTGTTATGTTGGGAGTTACCAAAATGGGGAGTTCAACCTGGTTAGCTAATACTAAGTTGAGGTCTCAAAAGGAAACTTTGTTATAGTAGTATTTGTGAAAACAAGAGCTATTGGGCATTATAAATCAGATACATTATCTTTCGTAAACCTGTGTTGGTGATTTGTTGATCGATGAATTTGATGTAAAAGTAGTTTTGTAGTATTGTGAGGGCCTCAGCTCTTCTGTTTTAAGTGAATGCGACTTCTTGATAGAGTTGTTGTGCATATCTAGGATCATGGTTTGCACTGTAGCTAGGTCATCAATTGCTTTGTTTGCTCAATAGGAATAAAAGAATGGGATGTGAAATATGCTTGGTCCATTAACTTCACTTCTTTTTGATCTGGCCTAGAAATTAAGCACAACCATCATGTTACATCCATGCATGATTAGAGGTCTAAGTTTGTTAATTACAACATTAAAACCTCACTTCGATATTGAATGTAGATGTTTAACTTCTTATTGAGAGAGACAGAGAGTAATTTGGATGTTTAACCTTACCTTTGTTACAACATAATGCAATTTACAAATAGTAATCCAATTATAAGAAGCATGTCAAAAAATTAGGTGTAAGGATAGAAGGAAATAAAACCATGGTTGCATCTATCGTGATTCATCGTATATATATATTTATGTCTTAGTGACTACAAATTGCACATATAAAATAGAACATACAAACAAGATATACGATATGAAAAAGCTATTGGATGCTAAAAACATGAGATGCAGATAGAATAACTGAAGGGAACGTTTGATGTAATAGAGCAGAACATACGTGAAGATTTTGAGTTAGCAAAAAAGATTTATGAGGTGAAACAAAAACTAAAAGTTTGACAAATCATAAGATATTAAATCTCTTAATAAGGTACTCATCATTAAGAAGTGCATGGCGAATGCAGAGCTAGAAAAATCCAAAGCTAAGCTTATAGAGGTAATATAAAGATTTCTAGTATTTAATTCGACATGTAGTTACTGATAATATACCAAGATATCCTTTTCACAACAAATATGATCACTTTTGTAGGAATTAAGAGATATAACTGAAATCAATCAATTATTGGTGTCAAACAAGTGGGCACTATGCTCGAGCTATGAAACTTTAGGGAGAACCGAAAAGCTTCTGTTATGAAAGCTATAGCACATATGATGGAAGATATGAAAAACCCTAAGGTCTTCATGTCTTGATCTATCAAATAATGTTGTTTCTCAATATATGCTTGTTGATATGTATGATATCATATCTTCTTAATGTATTGTCGCCTAAAATTATTCTTAATATATATTAACTCATCTTAAATCCAATTTGTAAATAGTGTCTTGCTTGTTGGAACCAAAATGTTGTCATGAATTAAACTTTTTTCTTCCTTTCTTAATAGAACTTCCATGATTAGTATTTATTATTAAAAATTTCTTCTCCTTAGATATTTCTACAATGATATTTCAAAGCACAACCAGTTGTAAATTTTATAATTGAATATCTAAACATCCTAGATGCATCAATGCAACAGCTTGTCCGATCAACATCATTTTAAAATATGAATGTTTGTAGCATTTTCATCTCTTTTCGTATTCTAATGTCGATGGATTCTAAGGTAAAATCCAATTCCATCCACAGTTCATCCTGAAATTTATTATGCTTTGATTTATTTTCCACTTCATCCTTATCCCCGAACAAGAATGCCATAATGATCGTGTTCTTGCACAAGACCAAAGTGAAAATAGGTTGTCTATGACATTCGCATTTGGAAATGAGGATGAAGTGAAAGATAAATCAGAACATGATAATTTTTAGGACGAACAATGGATGGAATTGGATTTTACCTTAGAATCCATCAATATCAGAATAAGAAAGGAGATGAAAGTGCTAGATAGGTTCATATTTTAAAACGATCTTCATCAGACAAGTTGTTGCCTTAATTCAAAATCTATAACTGGTTGTACCTTATAAATGTGTTGCAGAAATATCTAAGAAGAGAAAAAAAATTAACAATAAATACTAATCATAGAAAGTTCTAACAAGAGAGATAGAAAAGCATCTTCATTACAGACGATTCTTTAAATAAACCGTCTAAGATAGACTATTGTCATAGATGGTTCTTTATATAAACCGTCTATGATAGCCTATTATATATCGTAGACGGTCGTTTATATTAAAACCATCTGTCACGACGTTTTTTAACCATCTGTGATGGCCTTTTCCGTAGCAGTGTGTGGACGCAACAAGTGTATATGGATGCAAGCGTTAACAGGGTAATTAAATAGGGGTAGATAAAACAATTCACACCAGCTCTTAATTCTTACGCCAACCGCTAAAACATAGCTTAATTCTTTATTTCCTTTCCGACTTTAATTATGGTCGAACTAAAAATCAAAATGTTTTTTCCATGCTCTTGTTAAATTATATATGCGCACTAAAAATTAAATTAATCAAGGCGAACACTTCCATCTTCAGTCCAGTTTCCTTGACCGATTAATGCAAGCTTCTCTTTGGTCTGATTTAATTTGTGCTCCAACCATCAGGGGCACGATAACGTGGGAAGTCGTACGTACAACGAGCTCCAAACCGACCAAGCTGTGGCCCTCCATTTACTAATACTGATCGACCCTGCAACTTGCACAAGACACACCATGCATACTCTCTCTCTCTCTCTCTCTCAAGTCAAGGTCAAATGGCCCAGGGCTGCAGGGGGTAACTGAGGCAATGGTGCTGCTGCTTACATTGTCGCTGCTAGTTCACATGCCGTCTTAATTACAACCACTCCCGATTAACAAGTTGTGTTTGTACATTTTGGGGCCCATATCTTGCAGTAGGGCATGCAAACTTATCCGAACTACATCAAGGAATGCTGAATTGCTGATATTGCCTACCGCCGTTGATAAGCCATGTCTTGGGATCATGAGTTTGTTGTGTTCTGTTATAAGTACGAGAATGCTTAGTTGATATATCTTCGATATATTCCAGCTTCAGTTCAACTTAATTTTAAGGATCCGCAGGGATTTTTTTTCTGGTTCACGAAGGAATTGTGTGATATTTCTGTATTCCAAATGCGACCTAGTTGTAGTGCACATGATTCCTTTTTTTTCTTGATTTATTGTCGAGTCTCTTCAAAAGAAAAAAAAATTGTTGCCAAAAATTCGAACTCGATGAGATCTTGAAGATAATTGAAGTAAGACTTTTGAAAAGTTGCAAAAATGTCAAAGCATGATTGAAGGGTAGACGGTGATTACTTACCCCTTTCATTTGTTTAAGTTTGTTCAACTTGTACTAGAGATGATGCATAGAAGCACTACTAGTAAGTAATCAAATTATATGCATTGCCGGCGCTCACAACACTGGCAAATAATTAAGCAGCTAGCGGCTTTTGCCTCGAAATATTGCCACAAAATCTAAGCTGGTGCTCATCGATCGATTCTTCAGATCAGAGTGCATGCACGTGTTCGACGGAAGGCCAGATGAGTGGATGCATCATTCATGCGAAACACTTTAGGGCCTCGTATGATTTCCCCCTGATGCGAATGAAGCTTCTAATGATGAGAGGAAGAGATGTTTTAGTTACATGCATGATATGCAAATGAAAAGAACACATATTTTTCTCTCAAAGAAAACATATATGCATGGGACCAAAGGAACAAGTGAACTCACATGATTAGGGCTCAGATAAATGATTAGCATGTGCCCTTCCTTTTCTTTTAGATGCCCTTCCTCCTCCCTTTCTTTGAGGCCTAAAAACAATTCATGACAAAAGTAGTCTTTTGATTCACTGTACCTCCAAAGATTTCTGTTAAAATATGATATTTTTGTGCCCTTATAAGATCTTTGCATATATGGAAGCATCTTGCTTACAAGGACATTAGCAGTATCTTAGGGTATTAGGTATTATGACTTTTTTGCCATTTGGTACCAGGCATCCCTGTCTGCATGACACTTGGAAAAACAGACAATTCAGCCCATGTTACTTCTGAACAAAAACTATGACCAGCTCCCTCTGATCTAACTTTCTTTTTGAGTTATTACTCAAGAGATAACAATCTATGACCAAAGTCTTCAAAGAAAGAAGCTGAGATGCTCTAGCCTGTTAATTTCTCCAATTACTGCTTAATCAATTGATAATTTTAGTGGTGGTTATGGCAGTTAGTTTGAATATATGTAGCTGATCGGATTAGTCATACAGAATCTTTGATTTACCAGCACCGAAAACCATGTGACGAAAACTGACACAATACCTCCATGTAGACTACCTGAAATAAAGGGGCAAAAAATAAGTTGTACTGGCTAGCTTGTAGATCTTCTGAAATATTCCAATTGTATATATTGTGAAGATATTGGTGACAACGAACTAGTAAAAATTAACCAAGATGATCTAGCTAACTACCTACTTGGTACCATTAGTAGCTATCTCAAAATGGAGGTGCCATGGCAATTTCAGTTATGATGCAGATGTGTGGTAGCCTCAGCCAGGTAGCTAGGGTGTTGTGTCACTTTAGTTTTGTTTATGTACTATCACTAATTACTATTTCTTAGTATATATTAAAGATTCTCAACCTTCCTTTATGGAGTATATAAGAATAAACAATTCATTGCAACCAACTGAAATTACATGCCGACATTAATAGTTTAATTCAACTCAATAAGCTCAACTAAATTCAGAAGTCATATGTACTCACAATGTGATATCATATTGGCCCTTTAAGATCACCCTATCATGTTACTAATCATGCAGGTTATTAGTTTTCTAGTTTGATAAGGGGATTATCATTGCCCCTTCCATATGCATGTGCCTGCAATATCAGCCAAATTAATCATTGATCACTTCCATGAGCAACCATCACATTTAAGGGCCATGGCAACACTTTCAATACAAGCTCACTCATGGAAGGGTCTAGCTTAGCAGAAGCTTAACTTCTCTATCCTATATATGCATTGATGTAAGAAAGGAAAGAGGCTACCAATGGGTCCAAACTAGTTATGGGCAACATGTGAGGCAAGACTCTCGGCTAATGCTAACTAATTAAACTAGTTACAACTCCTAGCTTATGCCTGAGGTGATGTCCTCCACTTGGTTGGGTGATCAGTCTAATCTTGCATGGGAAGGAAATGGAACAGACTTAGGTGCTTCCTCTCTCTTTCTGATAATGTGTGTGTGATCTTCTAGAGAATCTTCTGACACAAACAATCTTTGCCCAATCCAAGATGCATGAAAGGTGAAAGGGATATCTTTGCCAGATCTGAGACCACATTTACTATTATCATTGCAGCAAGATCCATAACCAGGATCAATGAATCTTATTATTCTGTTATGCATTCTCATGTATAGTTTATGTCCATTTGTTGTTCCAATTTAATTGCCATGATGTTCTGATCAGGTGTTGCTTTTTGCTTCTTAGAGATGAGATGAAATTCTTGTTAAGATTTTTTACTGTAGATCCATCCAGTATCAACGCGGAAACATTGACATGCTGAAAAGAGATTGTGGAATCAAAATACAACAGTTCTCATAGACATTAAGATAATGAGTGCTAGATATAACCGCATAATTGTTATGGGAGAAATCTGAAAACAGGTGAATCTGTCGTAAAAAATCTGTCTACATGTTGACTTGCAATCCTTACTTGCTCGTAATGAGTCACTTGTTGTCAAAGAATAGTACTAAGTCTGATTCTGCAGAGCATTTTGCATAGATTAGACCACAAGTTACCCTGATACAGTACAACAGGGGCTATGTTTTCAGGATCAGTATTCCTTGTAACAAACATCATGTAGGATTTCTAGCAACAGATTAATTCATAAACAGATGGCAGTGTTTTTGACATATTTTGCAAAGATGGCAAACTTCCTAGAATATTCAGTTTATTCTCAATTCCTCTTTATGCTGCTGATTTCTTGAAGAAGATTATTCATGTTATTTATTTACAATTGCTTTCCCAAGTCTACATAATTACACCATTGTTTTCCCAAGTCTACAAACCTACATAGTATCAGAACGGGTCTGACTATAATCCTAGCAACTAACAGCATCCCAAACCTTACGACTAACTGTATCGTTGTGAGTTGTGAATTCTTTTTGCTTCAGAAGGTATCTTGGCAACTTCACTGATGCTTCCTTGTGACATCCAAAAATTTGCTTCTTCATTTAATTTATTTAATCTGGAATTTATTTGGAACCTTGTTGATTTTATAAAGTCTTTTTGTTGTAATTTCAGTTTTAACAAAAAGAATTTCTGCGTAAACTTTAGAAGTTGAAAAATTCTGAAAATAATTTTATTGAGTTCCAAATATTCTAAAGTATTTTTGAAAATTGCTTCAGGATTTTTAGAGTTTTTATCTATTTTTACCATCATGCTTTTCTCTCAGTTTAAAAAAAATCCGAAAATAGGGCACCAGCCACCACCTGTCAATGCTGTCTTCTACCTCCAGCCAAGTACAGAGAACTGTATCTCTCTCTCCCTCCTCCATTAACAAAGAATTTTGAGCTCCAAATACTAGTGATTTCCACATCGCTTCTTTCCAAAAATTTGGGAAAATCAATCCCCATCGGATCCTCAACCTTCCAAAGCATTTTTCCCTATCAAATCCCCTTCATTTTGCCCAAAATTTCGTGAAATCTTCTATTTTTGGCCACCGCTGTTCTCGCCGTAATTGCTCCCTCCTCGGTCCTCCTCCCACCCTATAAAAGGGAGCACCGGGTGTCTCTCGTCGTGAGCAACCCATTTTGCCTCTCTTCACGAGTTATTTCATTCTTGTTTCATCAGATTTTGCAAAGGAAGCTGGCAGATTAACAGTACAGTAGGTTCTATTCTTTTTCCCTTTTTCTTGTTATTAAATCTTCCGAGAGCCCTTTTTGCCCGTTTAAACTCTATTTTGCTCCGTTTTTCTTTCTAAATTCATCTAAAATCTCAAATTACTTATTTATGTTAGTTTGTTATTTTATTGAACTTATTTTGATTTTATTTGAAATCGGTTATTTTTCATGTATAGATTTCGGAGAGTCGGAATGGTTTGTTGTCGACGATCTCAAGCATCAACCCTTCGACTAACACAAGTCACACCCTTGAACATGTTGACCCCAGAATTTAAAATTATACTTTGATTTAAATTATTGCATGCATAGTTACTCCTAATTGTTATGACCTCAATTGACTTTGAAATATTCATACCTTGTCACCTTAGAGCAAAATATCACTGGTTGATACATTATTGTAGTATTAACTAGTGCTATATAGTAAATGGCTTAGACATACTTAGACATGAATTTATGACTTTTGGGGATTTATGCCAAAACAAGATTTATGTTGAAAATAAATTTATTCCTTGGTGTTAGTGCACCATGAGATGTTATGAAAGATGATGTTATTCAAAAGAAAGTGAAAAGATTTAGACCAGGTGAGAATGATTGACTAGTGGGTGCGTGAGGCACAAGGGTTGTGAAAGCTCACCTAGTCAATTAAGGATTGGTCTGTGTTACGCTGAACGTAAAGTCTTACCATACTACCACAAGTTTGGAATGGGATAGACCTGGCTATCCGTATTGCGACATACCATGGACAATCGAGCTATTAGGATGAAAGTGGCAGTGGGTGTAAGGCTGCCACTCGGCGCAAGAAGGGGCTTCTGGACTAGGCGGTTTTAACCCTGCCAACGGTGAAATCTTAGAGGATATGACTACATGGATAGAGCTTTATAGGGGCCTTGTCGTGATTTTTCTCTATCAACACACCAAAGGAAGTATGTATTTGGGCAAAATAAGATAATCATGTCTTGTGGGTAAAGTTGTACAATCTCTGCAGAGTGTAAAACTAATCGATTAGCTGTGTCCGCGGTTATGGGCATATCGAGCAAGCCTATCACGAACTAGACTTTGGATTTCAAAATGTTTTATATGTGGAGAGAGTCCACATGAGAAAATTTGGAATGAAACTTCGAGTTGGAGCCCGTGCTGAAAATTGGATTAAAACTCAGTTTTTACTATATCAATTACAAATTAAAAATTAATTATTGTATTTGAAATATTGCTTTATGCTCAAAAGAACCATATTATGCCTTCCTTTGTGACCCTTCATTGATACTGCATTTACTGTGTGACTTGCGGAGTGCTTTTGTACTCACCCTTGCTTACTTTATCTTTTTAGAGGAGTATCTCTATGATGGGGAGAACCAAGATAACTAGGCCGCTGCCCCAGTTAATTGCCTATGGCGAATTTATTGGGTTCTACTACTGGTTTTATTATACTTCCGCTGTAATCTTTTATTTGGCATGTATACCATAATTATTATAAACTCTGATTATTAATAAAAATATGTTGGATATGTTGTGATAACATTTCTGCTGTGTATACTATCTTTTTCTGGACTAGTACAGGATATACAGAGAATTTCAAAAGTATTTTTCCGGGGTCCGACATTCCTCATTCAAAAGCAGAAATACAACAAATTAAATGGAACGTTACTTTTAAGCACATCCTCACAAGAACAAACAAGAACCTAGGAGGAATAAAATCATGTGCTTGAGGGAATAGAACGAGAACTGCCCTAACCTGTTCTCAACAAACCTGTTGTTCTGAAGAACCTTAGTGTCATGCTCTATAATGTAGGTGTTCCATGAGACAATACACTCTCCTATATGACTGCATGTTCTTTGACACACAAAATAAGATGGTTAACGTAGGCACTTTAGCCTTCCACAAAATGTAGCGCAAATGCATACACAACAGTAAGGATACTTGGGTTCTATCGATGTACAAGCTACAACCATCGTATTGTGACTAAAACTGAAAAAATCTGAAACAATGCATTCTGCAACAGTCAACACTAGTTAAAGGCAAAATGTACTACACTGTTATGTTGTATAAAGAGGAAGTGCAAGTAGAAGGTAATTAATCAAGAGATGAATAATCATGGTAGTGCAAAAGGAGGGGCAGAACTTCTTAACTTCTACTCTGAAGATATATTATATGTGCACATGTTTGACTTATACAGAGCTAGGTTGCTTTCATATGATCTCTTATCCACCTTTGTGTTCGCCGGGGCATTGGATAGTTCCAAGGTAGGACCTAGCAAAAACAAGAACCAACTCTACTGGAAAGCATGGAAATGGCCTTGTCCCTTAGCAAACATGGCTTGTGGCAACTTGCATCTTCAATTAAATTCAAGAAACTAACAAATTAAGTTTCACCAATTAAAAGAAGTGCATGGCACCATGTAGTCCAGCTACTCCGTGGGGCGATGTACTCCCTCCGTTCCTTAATAGATGTGAATGCTCTACAAACACATAATTAGATAAAGTAATAGTCAAATGTATGTATTTAAGACCGTGTCGATGTTTGAAACTGTTGAGTACGATGACCCATGCCTAATCTTTTAAAATTTGGTAAGGTGTGCTATAAGAAATTCTAGATAAATCATAATAGGATTAGGATTCCTACTTTTTTTTAAAAAAAAAGTATGATTTACACTGCCCTTTAGAGGATGACTAAGGAGGATATATAAACCCATGTGGATGATCATGAGGAACCTAAGTCACAAACCAACTCAACCAAAGCAAAAGACACACTAGAGGAATAGAGGCTAAGTTATCCTTTAGCACTAGATTGTAGTATGGTGCAAGGATCCAAGGGTCCCAAAATATTCAATAGGGTTGTGAGAGAGTGACAATCCCTTGTACTCATTTGAGGTTGTGACTTAAAGAATTTGCAGTTAGCTTCGCTAAATATTTTTTCTCTCGTCGTGGTTGTTTTAACGCTGTTATATTGGTTCTTTCTATAAGATTCATCTATATCATTTTTGAGATCATGTATGATCATGCTGTATCTCACATGACTCTAATCCGATCTGAGGGCTACTATACAAAAGAAGAGGTATCAGAGTGTAACAAGTGGTATCAGAGCCAAGGTCAGATTAATATGATTTGTGAGAAGGTCAGTAAAGTGTCAGGTGGTACAAAATCAAGATCGATGTTGACGATGTGGAATCAAGTGGAGAAATTTGATGGTGAAGAAAATTTCATTGTGTGGCAACGTGTGGTGAAGGATGTCTTTATCCAGTAAGAGTTAATCGATACTCTTGAAAGGGACAAACCAAAAAGGAGTCCGAAGAAGACTGGAAGGTGATGGAGCAGAAGTTTATTAATACAATTTGTCTATGTCTCTCTAATGAGGTAACGTACTCGGTGAGCAAGGAGAATTCACTTATAAAATTATGGAAGGACTTAGAAGAATTGCATATGGCAAAGTCACCGATAAACTGGTGGGTACTGAAGCGGCAATTATATATGTTGCACATGGAAGAAGGTGCGCAATTCATTGATCATTTCAATGACTTCAACAAATTTATCACATAGCTGACTAGTGTAGATGAGAAAATTGAAGAGAATGATAAGGTCATCATACTAGCATCATCTCTACCACCATGAGAGCAATTGGTGATGAATATTCTCATCAAGAAAAATACTCAACTTCAACGAGGCAATTGTATATCTATTGGAGGCAGAGTCATTGAAAAAGCCATCAAAATATTTATCCTTGGGTGATCAAGCATTTGTTATAGTATATGTTGTAGGCAGAAGCAAAATTCATAGGAAGAAGAAGGGCAAGAGCAAGTGCAGACATGTATGCTATCTATGTGACAGGAGAGTGTATGATAAAGGGCTATCCAAGTTTGAAGTAAATAAAGGGTGTATGCTCAATGGTGGTAGCAAATATGATTCCGATGTACTTGTCATCAATCAATCAGCTACTTTTTATGGATGGATATTAGATTCAGGTTGTTGTGTAAACATATGTTTGACGAAAGATCTCTACACCCGATGTATGGAACTATTTAATTACTTGGCGGATTACAAGGAGTATGCAATTACCGAGGTGAGAATAGTTATATTAGAGATGTACGATGGAGCACATATCGTACATTGATGGGAGTTTGGTATGTTCCTAGCTTAAAGAAGAATGTAATATCTATAAGGTTGCTTGAACTTGAAGGTTATGAGGTTCACTTCGAGGTGAGTTATGCGAGTCGCTTGCAAAGAGTAGGTGATCATGAAAAGTATCTAAAGGAATGGAGAATATTGATTGATAGGCCAACCTAAAGGAAGGACATCAATGCTAGGTCCTATAAAAATCCTAATCAGAGAAGGAAACCATGTCGTCAACGGTAGGTACTCAAATCTTAACTGTAGTTACTATAGAACTGCAAAGACGGTTATAAAATCTAGCAAACGCAAAGGTGAATGTGCGAGCTGTTAAAAGAAGGAAGACGTAATGAGACCATCCACATGGTACCAATGAGTAAGTGGAGCTCGAAGATGTTATAAACCTATGGCATTGAGGGTTGTAGGAACAAAGGATGAGGTTAACCAAACTAAAGAAAAAATGGGCTTTCGGGTGGAGGGGTTTGGGAGGCCAAGCCCAAATAACAACACATATATTATGGTGATGTGCATGAACCCTTGTAATTGGGGCACTCCCAAAGATGGGAGCAAAAATGCTGAGCTGACTTGGAGCGAGTTCTTAGAGAAGCATGATGACTTCAATGAATAAGAGCCCGGAATGACTTGTACCGGACGTCCGAAATTTTCGAACGCACTGCACCATTTTTTTCCTTCACGTGCAATATTTGGTTACAACGCGTGCAACATTTTCCTTCGACAAACAGTAAAATTTGCTATAGTAAATGGATGTTGCAAGCGTTCAAAAAAAATGTTTTATGCATTTACAAAAAATGTTGCAAATGTAGAAAAAAAAATGTTGCAAGAGGCGTCCGATGGGATGAACAGAAATCGGACGTCCGAGCGCTAGTTTCTCCCATAAGAGCCAAGGTGGATGTTGTTGAGTATGGTGACTCCTATCTACTTTTTTTAGGATTTAAAAATGTGTGTTATGAGAAGTCCTAGATGAATCATAATAGATTATGATTCCTACTTTCTTCTGGAGTAGGATTTCAAATTCCATTTGGAGGAGGATTAAGGAGGATATATGAATCCATGGAGTGGTCTTGGAGAACCCAAGCTATGCACAAACCAACTCATTTAAAGTAAGAGGCACACTAGAGGATTATATGTTAGGTTATTCTTTAGCACTAGATTTTTGTATAGGACAAATATCCAAGGGTCTTAAAAGGTTCGAGAGGGTTATGAGAGAGCAACAATCCCTTGTATTGAGGTTGTGCTTAAAATTTTTGCGATCGGCTTCACCAAATCTTTTCTCTTGTTGTGGTTGCTTCAACGTTGCTATATTAGTTTTCTTTATGAGATTCATCTACATAGTTCTTCAGACTATGTACACTCATGTTGTATCTCACAAAAATCTAATCCGATCCAGGAGCTACTGCACATAAGGAGTATCAAAGTGTAGCAAAAATTATATTTATTTAGGGTCTGACAGAGGAAGGATTGAACTTACCCACCAGGGAAGTACGTGTTTATTTTCATTTACGATTAATCGCGCCTTGGATTTACCAAATTCTTGGATTCCATATGGCATAGGCATATCCACTCGCTCCAGCACAAAGAAATATAGCCCCCACCTGTGACCTACTAGTGTTAAGCTAAGGAACAAACAAAGTTAGTGCAAAGCAACTAGGGGTTCATGACATACTATGGACCACCTAGCCATGTGGAGATTTCTTAGCATGAGCTAACTTGAGGCCAAGTCAATATTGTATCCCCTGGATGGTATAACTGTTCATGCTTTCTTGAAAATGAAGAGCAAAACTTCCCTACTTCTTCTTGCATAAAGAACAGCAACAAACTTCAGTTTCTAGTATACACCTTCCAGAACTCAAGCTTCTGAAAAGTCTGAAGACTAAATTCATAGCATGAGAAATGATCCGAAGACAAAAGTGAACAAGGTTTTCGGCTGGCAGGTGTGCCGGCTATCACCTTACCCTGATCTCAAGCTCTGGACCATGTCAATAGCCTAGAGACAATAATGGAATGCAAGTACAACGCGTTAAGTATTTGCATGTACGCCTACTCTGAATTCAAATGAGTCTGCAGGCATGCCTCTCTGCGCTAAACTAGGTAGAAAAACACGTTGTCATCTGCTACAATGGTTGTTGTTCTTATTCTTTTATATGCAAGGAGAGCAAAAGTTGCCTTCTTCATCTTGTATGGCAAGCAGCCAGAGACAACTACAGTCTATCAGAGTTGCATGTGCTATCCTGAATTCAAGTTTCTGAAAGGTCTGAAATCTAGGAGAAATCCACAGGACTAAACTCAGATGTCAGGTCATTTCAGGTGAAATGTACAGTTTTCTGCAGCAGACATTGGACCGTAACAAGTCGACAATTAGCAGTGATGAAATCAACTTGCCATACCTAATGTCACTAATCCAATACACTGTCCTACATTCAGGGTACTGAATTCACTTTCAGGTTGAAACGGTACCAGTTTTTTGGCTGCTAGACAGACATTCCGGCTTAGTTTTACATATTAAAGCCCTGGACTATGTCAAATTGGCAATGATAGAGGATATCAAATTGGCAACCTTAGTTTTAGTGGTTTCTGGATTGGAGTACAGGTCAACTGGGACGGCCCAGCCCACCAACAAACTCAAGAACCAGGATTCGGGAAGCAATTGACTCATTCATTTCTTGTTTCTTTGATTATTATCCTCATTTTCACTGTACAAAGCCCAAGTTGGTTAGTAACTTGCCCAATTAACGTAAGGCCCGTTGGATAACTGTTGTTTGTAAACAGTAATCTAAAAGTACACGATTAGATGAACCTCTAGAAGTCTGAATCTTTAGTTTCATTTGACTTCTACTTTCAGTAATAAACGCACACTCAAATTTGTCTCTAATATAGAAAATTTGAAGTACAGCAGAATGGGGATAGGAGTATGGTATTATATTGAGAGGGAGAGAGAGAGAGAGCAAAACGAAAAGGAAGCTTGAACATTGAGGAGCCAGCACACAGGAAACATAAGGATGGATGGAAGATTTGTAAATTGTAATTCTACATTTGTACCAACATTAACAAGGACAACAACAAGACAGTAAAAGATGAACTGCAGAGTAAGAAAACTCAATTCACAGTTATTCATTTACTTCATGAAATTCATTTGGGAGAACAAAGCAAAACATTTACAGGAGAGGACTTAGGTGGACCTAAGAGCATCACCTTACAGAAAAAAGAGATTACAGTGGGACCCCAGTAACTGCCACTGGATTGATGTTACAAGTTGACAAACATTGCCTCTAGAGGTCAGGCTCTTAGCACTGAACACAGGCCAACCAATACCAAGTTCAGGAAATGGCTGTGACCGAGGCTGCAGACGACGGCTTCGCAGACACCATTGTTACTAGAAAGCATTGGCAGATGCACTAAAAAGAAAACCCTCTAATTCGAACCAAAAAAAAAAGATGCAGGGAAAGATCACCAGATGATTCTGACTGCTGAGTTTGTCGTCAAGTAGTGGCAGCTAAAATGTACTGGTCAATCTTACACACAACAAGAATCAGCAAAGCGCCACCGCTCGATCGGCGGTTGCTGCTTTCAGCATCATGTGCATGCCAGTGTGCTCATTCAGCTCCGGTGCCGGGCTAACCACCGGCTGCATCACTGGCAAACGCTCCAGCAACGCCGTCAGCGCCTCGCCCATCCATTCGTACCGGCAGAGCTGGTATGCATCCGCTGGGGAGACCTGTTTTGAGCAGCAACTGTTAGCTCTGAGCTAGCAAATGGCATTGAAATGACACGTAGGTGAAGCTTTGATATGTGATGAACAGTGTGTCTCACCCACTGTCTGCCATGGGTCTCCTGCTCCGGCCAGCACTCGAGCTCCTCGGTGACCTCGAGCGCGAAGATGTAGCCTTTGCAGGCGCCCCTGGGGCTATCGCTGTTCTGGCTGCTCTTGCTCCTGAACACCCAGAGCCCCAGTGAGGATCTCTGAATAATAAAACGGGAAACAATCATCACTCATCGGTGACTTCTTCAGGTACTGTAAAATAATAGCATCAGCAACAGCTAATTCATAAAAAAGAACTAACAATTCAACACAAAATACATCACCAACAGCAGATTACTTTAGAATGGTGTTGGGCAAACTGGAGACACGCCACATGCATATTGGCCGACCATGCGCACACAAGATAAAATGATAGTAATCTGTTGACCCAGATATATGAAAAATCGTTCACAGAGACAAGTCTTCTGACGACAAGCCAGCCAAAGATGATAAAAAAAAGCAATGATTCAGATCAAGGGCTCCCCAACTAGAGTACAAGGATAATTTTAGGTAAAGAGAACATCACATTGTGCAATTGGCCTGCATGCTTATCTTTAACCTATGCTCTACAGTTTTATTAAGTCAATCGGTGAACAGCCATGTCTTATCTCCTGTTGGCTATGATCCACCAAATGCTCCCGACAAGTTTGTGAAGGGAGAAATTTCCTGGTCCCTTTCGAGCATCGTTGCTGTCGGCTTGCTCACGTATCCTTACACAATTCTCTAGAGGTCAATTCAGCTAACAGAGAGATGTAACTTGCACCGTTAGCTCTATCATCCACGTGGTTTCGAGTGACAGCGGATAAAAGGATAGATAATCTTTAAACTATGCAGGTTACTTGCTAGGACCGTATTTCCTCACGTAACGACGCAGACAGGCGCCGTCGCGATCAAGCACTTACTTTCAGACTCGCTAGCTAGATTGCTAAAAAACACTCGAAACATTTATCACAACTGATGAACAGAAGCCATCGGCACCACTAGCTTATTTCCATTGAGCACACAAGAATGTGCTACACGCCTGACGTGTCGTCGCATAGCCTATTAAGAGGATTCAAGATTGATCAAGATATACATCTACTTCATGCTCTACGCCTGACGTGTAGTGCAGCTCTCAATGAAAAGTTCATGAAATCAACATATGTGTGTGTGTGTGTGTGTGTGTGCTCCTACTAGATAGTAGGTTGATCAAAGGAAGGTGAATTACATTGATGTTGCCCTTTACTCCGGCCTCCTCGAGCGCCTCACGGCACGCCGCCTCGTAGACGTCCTCGTCGTCCTCCCAGCCACCCTGACAAGAGCAGTTGATCATTCAATCAGCACATGCTGCAGACGAATTTGAGTTGAACTGAAGCTGAGCTCATGATGTTGGCGTTAGTTGTTGTTACCTTCGGGAACACGAGATCATTCCTATTGGGAGTGGAGATCATGAGCACCTCAAGATGCCCCTTTTTGTCCACACGGTACGGCACGCATCTGCTCAAAAGTACAAGATGACACAGCTCATCAGCACTGCGCAAGACACTTGGAGAAAGAAATGGATTTGATTTGAAACACAGGTGCAGAACTGCCAGTATACTCCATTGAGATGAGCATAAGAAGCTAGCGAGATATAATATTCGAACTCACCCTGCGACGAGCCGGTACTCGTTGTCGTAGCGCTGCCTCAGCCTGCCCTTCCTCGCGAGAAGCTTCTCCGACGCCATTGCTGCACCAAGCAAACAAGCAAGCCCGGACATGTGAGAAGAGGGAAAAGCGGCGCGTAAGACGAGACGATGTCTTGCAAGGCACAAAGCATCACGGGAAGAATCAATCACCTAGAAATGGTAAGAAGTACAAGCAGCAGCTGATGTTGATGCTTGTGGAGATGGACACCAAGATAATACAAGAACAGAGCAGATCAAGAACCAGGGAGAGGCCAAGATCCCTCAGAGGTCAGAGCTCGAAAGCACCAAGAAATGGCGAGAGGAGACAAGAGGTAGGCTCTGCTTCGCGCCTCTCATCACGGCCGCTTCTTCCCGCCCAATTTAAAGGCGCGAGGAGGAGGGGTCAGAAGAGGAGGTCAACCGCCATTAACGCACCAGCACCGCCCAACAGACAAAAACAACTAGGTTTGGCTTAGCTCATCTCGATTCTTGGAAAAAGAATTTGTAATGATCTGTGAGGGAGGAGGAAATAGGAGTAAACAAGTCGAGCTCCGTTGAATCGCGCGGCACCTCGAGCCGGCCTATGACTGAAATCGAGGAGGCAACTAACAGGGTGATCTGCTTCTGCCCTGCTCTGTTCTTGCGCGTGATTGGGTTCGTTCTGGGAGTGGTGAATTGGCGATGGACGGGGATTTATAAATATAATGTACCGTGTCGTGCCGAAACTGCAGGGGCACTGCGGTAGTGCGGTTGGGGTTCCTCATTGCACAGCCGTCACATCGAAAGATAACAACTGCGAATTGAACACTTTTTTAAGCCTTGTTTATTTTTATTTTTCAAATTGAGCTCCCGAGGAGAATTATAAATATAGCACTGTTCCTGACTACAAAAGTACTAGAAGGTCACACGTATCACCTATCACGCTACTTTACCACGAAAGGCCCTCCTCTGCTCCCCAGCCGCGGTAGCGTGCCTCCTACGCTCCCTGCCGCAGCAGCGTGCCTCCCGAGCTTGCTGGCCACGGCAGTGTCCCTCCCACACTCACTATCCACGGCAGCCCCGCTTCTCCCACGCTCTCCATCCACAGCAACACGCCAGCCATGCTCCCTAGGTATTTGCCAGCTCTTGCGCTCCTAGGAGTAGCAGCGTCGGCTTTAGTGTTCCCAGGGCATGGCAGGTGACAGATGCCACTGTCGCGCATTCCATAGTAGGAGAAAGTGATAAATTTGAAAATGCGTTCGTGAATGAGCTATATTTGCAAAAAAAAAAAAGCAAGGGGCTAAAAAAGTGATCAATTCAACAACTACTGCTATGTGCTGAGTTTAAGTGTGAAGAGAATTTGTTTTCTACTCTCTAACTCATAGTTTTACTCTTATATGAAGAGAGTGTGTGTGTATATATACACACACACACAAATATATATACACATATATACATACACATACATACATATATATACATATACATATATACACACACACATAAAGTAAGCTAAGAAAAAAAGAGTCTTATTGTAAATATCTCCTCATATATATAGCCTTTATACGTCCATGGATTTTCTCGAAAGTGTTTTACACATAAAATTTGTGTCACTCGTTCCTACTTTTCCGTGGATTATTTGCAACAAATAATACCAGAGCACAAAAGATTTAGTTATTTTTGTGAAAAACACTAAAGTGTACTAGAGATGCTGCAAATATTTGTTGCGTCCACACAAAAAAAGGCTACCATGAGTTCATACTTCCAACTAGGTACATAGATTTGTACCAGCAAATTTTTTATTTATTTTGTATGGCAACTCTGAAATATGATTTTTCGCTGGTGAATCGAGACATAAGGTTGTCTTTATGGCAAGTTAAGATGTAGGTTATTCTTACACATCTCAATTTGGATGACATTTTATTAGGGATCTACAAGATACCCGCAGCATAGCCCCTTGAAGAGAAGCAAAGAAAATAGCATAAGGGTCTTATTTTAAATTCATCTTCATCTATCAAATAATATTTTATAAGATGTTTTGAAGGAGAAGACTGTCGTTGCATTATGGTTGAAGTTGGAGCATATTTACATGATTAAATATCTTACCAGGAAGATGTTGATATCGGGATGCCTGATCTTCATGGCGTAGGATCAAGGATAAGTTTGGATCCGTGAACAATGACGAACACGATGGCGTTAACCACTGTCTCAATACAACAAATTGTGACAAATGAATTCACCCAAGAACACACTTGTGATCCACGTCTACTCAACCACGCAAGAAGTAGATGCACGGTTCTTGCAATCACATGAAGAAATCACAAGAACAACAGAGATATTCCCATGAAAATTGCCTAATTCCCAAAAGGTAGCGTGTAGCATAAACCTGAGAATAAACAAGATTAGCTATCTTGAAAATAATGTGACCTAAGTTTACAATAGAGAACAACACAAATATATAAAAGACACTAAGGAGACATGCAACCTGGCCTAGGGCAGGCCATGGTGAGTCCCACCCTTTTAAACTCTTTTCTAACTCAAATTTCTAATCTAATTCGTCTAATCTAGAAGCTAATACTTATTTACCAATTTACGGATAGAAGGAGGTCGATTCTAGTTATCTCGTAATGGAGTTAAATAGAGATGACATTTTAAGCTTTCGAACAAGTACAAAAACACCATAATTGGAGTCCGTATGTGAGAATTATGGCCTTTTTAAGTCCGACTAGTTGGGTATTCGAATTTGGCTTGTTTTGCTCTCCAAATCCGATATGAGCTTATCTCTTCCTTTCCATTCTTCTTTTGTCCAAATTGGATTTGGACCTTGCCTCCTTGCACCTTGGTAAAGCGCCCTTGCTTCCCACTTAAACTCATGAGCTTCCCTCTTGGCCGAGTAGGCTTGGCCCATAAGGTGGCCCATGTTGTTTTGTAGTCCTTCCATATGGCTCCCATCCTCCCTCACCTTTTCGCTGGGTTCCACCATAGTACATTGATGCAATTTGGTTTCAAATGATATTTGTGCAATTTTCATACATAACAAGCAATGACCCACTATTAGGTAGTATATAATTCTCATATAAATATAGCAAAGATTGCTTAAAGATAAGATTCACCTATTGATATTTGATGCGGCTCAGTAATTCTTTCCAGATAATAAAAATATTAAACCAGAAAGCACTGAACATATGCATATCCGCATCATCCTCCCCTTCTTTAAGAAAATACGTCCTCAACTTTTGCCTCAACTTCTTATTATTTAGAAGTGTACTAAATAAAGAGGATAATGTGTATGCATGGTACATGTAGATATCATCTGTTTTATCTCTCCTTTGCTTATGATGTTTAGCACAACAACAACCATAGGAGGCATTATATATATCAAATTCGCAATTACAAGCATAATATCCACATTATTCGCCCTGATATTGAGAAAAGTTGGCCTCAACTTTTGTAAGCCTGCATATAAGTTAGTAGTTGACAATAATGCATCAAATCATTCTAATAAGGATAAAAAATTTGGTGCCTTCCATGCTTCAATTGTGCTACTCCAATCACAAAAACATCATACACAAGATGGGTTGTACAAAATATGCAATTTCAATTCAATAAGTCTATCACAGGTAATACATATTTGATGAACATGAAATTTCCAATCTACACCATAATCTCTAATCAAATTGATTTTATAATTGTAGGCGTAAGTCCTAACTAGTGATTTTAAGTATGCAATTTCACATGAGGGGAGCCATACAACGTCACATTTTTGCCAAAAAGCCCCCAAGAATCTTAAAATCGTGGAGAGGTCCTCTCACCGGTTTTTTGCAAAAGGGTCCCCTAGTTTCACAAATTCACTGACGGCTCCTAGCCAGCTCATTTTACAAAAATCCTCCAATATAACCAAAATTACGTTGAAGTCCCCCACTGTCTTTTTGCAAAAAGAACCCCAAACCAAAATTCATATGGTGTAGCATAGCGCACAGCTCTACCAGATCTTACTCCGTGGATTTTGAAAGAGGGATTAGACCCAATGCTGCATCATGCCTCATAGATTGCTATAGTAAATGGTGGTACTTTGCTGTCGACTTTTCCACTATCAACCCCAAAAAACCCAACTCTGCCTTACGTAAAGTTGCCAGAGTACGATTAACCTCTATGTTCTATTGTTTTCCTCTACCTTTATGGTCCTTAGATGACATGTTTCCCGCTTTTAATAGTGTTCAAATTTGAAAATACATTTGCATGGTTCCCCCTATGAGTCTATCAACCTAGAGTTCTAGATGCACTAATCTTGAATTTTTAGTAATGATAGTACTAAGCCAATGCAAGAACATACTCCCTCCATCCAAGTATGTAAGGCATATTTTTTTGGTACATAGACCAAAAAGATATTGAAAAAGACTAGATTATCCCTAATTATTGTCACTAAGCACTACACTCAATACATGCATGTAGGGAATAAAAGTAAAGACAGATATTTATTAGGGAATAGAGGGTAAATCACAATAATTTAGCATTAAAATATGAAAATATGTTTTATATTTATGGACAAGATCACTAAAAAATAGGCCATATAAACTTGGACGGAGAGAGTAGATTCTTAGATACACAAAACTTAGACTTTGGACACTAATTTCATAAGGTGATTTCTTTGTAGTTTTTCTTACTTTCTTTTAGACAACTTACTATGACTAGTTAGTATCCGATCTATTTGGCAACACATCTCCAACTCTCCCCATAAGCACAAGCACCAATATAAGATTAAGGAGCTAGTCGGCATTCATACACAACCTCCTTTTTGTGGGTACATGAACCATCCTAGGGTGCACCATGTCAGTAGTGATAGAGTCAGAAAAATTTTGAAAGTTTGAGCAAGTCTAACTAATTGACAGTGATGAGGACATCCTTTCCATTGATAAAATAATACCTACTACTCCTCAACAAGATGTACAAGAACTAATTACCAGAGCACGTGCTCGTCAACTTAACTATCAAGTAACTTCGTTTCTTGAAGTATACTCATATTCCATTAACTCTATGATACTGCTTGATGCAGGTGATATTATTCTAATTAGGAATTAAGGTCCTTGCATGGCAATAAGGCATGAGAGCAGCAATGGAGATGATGGCTACTATACTCAATTGAAGCCACCATGCTGCCATAATGAAGAATGGCCAAACTCCCATGAATTTTTGCTTCAGCACTAACTCCAAACACCTAGATTTATTTTTAATTAAAAGATATGGTGTTGTGCCACCTTATTTGAGTCTAGACTTATGTATCCAGTCAAAGTTCAAGGGGGGAAGGAGTTTTGTGAAATCATGTGCTGAAAAATTGGCTTAGTAATGAAATTGGCATTGCAAAGTGGTAGCATGTGTTGTGCATGTGCATGTGTTGTTTAAGATGATTGTTTGATTTGCTGTGATAGCATGTTAATGATTTTGCTTGATGCAATGCGCTCGTGTGAGTGGTTGCATGGATTGACTTTGAGTCAAGTCGTGGACTTGTGCTCGGATGCGTTTCTTGTTTATTCATGTGCAAGTGTTGCTCGAGGGCGAACGTGGTCGATGACGGGACCAACTAGGTTCATAGAGGAACTGAGGTTCGAGACTAGATTCAGGGAGGAATCGAGGTCTTGGTGGTTAGTCACGTATTTACAGCATGCGGGCTATACATGCGTGCAAGAGTTGTTTTTGGCCATGTTGAGCCAGGTTGAGATGTATACAAACTCTTTCCATGTGGGAAGTGGAGTTGTATTCAATCTTTTTATGTTTGCTCTATATAAATAGGGGGAGGTGTCTCCTGTTTATGTAGAGAGCCAGGTTTTAGGGTTTGTACTCTTTTGTTTTAGAGTATTGTATCCAGATAAATAAAATCCTTCTTGCAAATCCAAGCATCATGTGCATCGCGACGTGAAAAAGAAAATCCTTGCAAATAGAAGTTTTTAGCGCTTGATCTTTATTCTATTGTAGCGTGGTTGAAGCCAGCAAAGGAGTCAAGCAACTAGAAGAATTTGAAGAGCTCTCAACACCTTGAGTTGTTTTTGTTTTGTCCGTCACAGCAGTCATGAATTTCATCACAGAGTTCGGTTTCTTGCAAAGGTATCATCTTGCAAAGGTAATATCTCAAGATCTATAGATCCGATCGAATTAATTCTTATTGGGTTAACTTTGGAATTGAACCTAGTTTCTACAATTACAATTTGATATCAATCCAATGGTTGGATCTTTAATAATTACTATTTTAGTAAATGTATATCCTTCCGTTCTTGCTTTGGTCCGGTGTCTAACGATTCAGTCATCTTGCAAAGGTAATATCTCAAGATCCGTAGGTCCGATTGAGTTGATTTTTTTTGAGTTAGCTTCATAATTGAATCTAGTATCTACAGTTAAAATTTCACATCGATCTAATAGTTGGATCTTCAAAAATCACTATTTTAGTGAATGTGTATTAGTCTGCTCGCCTGGTCACCCAGACTGCTCTACTGGTCATCCAGACTACTCTACTGGTTGCCTGACTGCTCTACTGGTCACCCAGACTGCTCTATTGGTCACCCAGACTGCTCTACTGGTTGCCCGACTACTCTACTGGTCGCCCAGACTGCTCAAATGGTCTCCCGACTGCTCTACTGGTCGCCCGACTTCGTAAACTGGTCTCCCAACTGCGTGAACTAGTCTCCAACTATGTGAACTGGTCTCCCGACTATTCGTCGTATGCATGAACTGGTCTCCAAGTAATTTGAGTTTAAATTGGGGTGTGTTAGAAAAACAAAGTCCAAAATTTTGATTTTAGCTTCCGCGCAATCATTCACCCCCCTCTGATTGCTACATTAGTATATTTCGATCCTACAAGTTCTTTTTGGTTGGGGCAAAATTCCTTCTTGGTTTTCCTATTTTGGTCACACCCCTTTCTCACTTTCCTTTATAAGCTAGCAGCAGCCCTAGGGAGAGGTGGGCTTTTGTTTAATTGCAGTTTTCCTTCATGAAACTATTCAATGTTCTCTTGTTTGGCTAGATCAACAACAATATCGTGCTTTGAAACTCCGCATCAATATTAATACTTCAATCATATTCACAATTTCATATTGCTCTTTATTATGTTCTTACTTGTTCTTCAATTGCTTGCGGAATTGATCTTCGTGATCAGGTTGATCATGCTTCTAGCTATCAATAACAATCTCAAAGTTAATTCAACGATTGCTTGGTGTATCAGTCATGTACGGTTGGTAGCCAGATCGTGAGAGTCATCTCCATAAATTGAAGTTATCCTTCTCTTTAAAACATCGAGACCGCAACAACCCGCATCAGTTGGTATTAGAACTCAAGTTTATCAGTGAGAATTTTCTATTTTTATAGATTTGATCACTTCGTCCTAGATTCTAGAAAAGCAACACAAAACAATGTTAGGGTTTGATCATCCTCTGTCCAAACCAATCTATGTCTCATAATTTCTTTTTGGTTTTTTATTGTTGAATCTTTCATTGCATTGTCATGTCAAGTTATTGGTCATAGCGTCTAACCCTTAGAGTTTCGAGTTCTAGTCACCCTCACCTTCATGTCGTTGCAACACACACCCACTATCATCTCGCCGAGCCACCAACCATCATCTCAATGCACTGCCAACCATCATCTCGTTGTGCCGCCTACACCCTCACCTTAGCTGCACCATCCCACGTCTCCTATCGCACACCACGCCTTAGGAACAAGAAGATAGAAAAGATTGGGTGCGATTCGGATCAGGAAAGAAATTTGAGTTTGAATCTATTCGGATCAGAAGAAGCTAGATTCTATTAAAATAAAAAAGTCAAAAAAGGGAAAAAAGGAAAGATTAGTTTTGGAAAAGTCAAAAAAAAGGGAAAGAAGTATCTGAACAGAATTGATAATGTGTTGGAATTGGATTCGTTGTTCTCATATTACCTTTTTATCTCTCCACCTCTCACCCGTGCGCACCACAGCACAACCTTAGATAGTATCGTATATCTTCCGCCAATGTGCACTTGCTACAAAAAAAATTTCACTTCTTCTTGAGGTTGTGCCGCGTCGTGTTTTCCTCCAGTGTTATAGTCTCGCGTCTCTAGTACGGTCTAGCCTAGGACCAGCAAGCTATTGACTAGCACGGTGAACAATTTTTCTACTTACATTCTCTGGATTTGAATATTGCTAATCCTTGCTACCATACTTGAGCCTATCCAAGCTACACTTTCTACCGTCGTATAGGTACAGTTCACTAGTATTCTCTTTATCCAATCTTGAAAGATCGTTTGACACCGACCCTAGTTGCGGTCATCACCTATTTGCTTGGTAAGAATTGGTAAGAACTTGATGAAAACTTGAGAAGAACTTGATGAAAACTTGAGTGTGAGAGACTTTGAACCAACACCACTAGTAATTGATAGGGATATATACTTGTGAAATGTTTCTTGTCTTCTACTAACAATAGCAGGTTTCACTGATCATACCGATGAGGAAGCACCTCTAACACTGTGTATGAAGGGAATTGTATGAAATTTTTCATGCATCCTGAATCAACATTCAGAGCATCTTGAATGAGTTCTAGATCGAACCAATGGTGAGTTTGTTGCGCTTGCTACATGCATAGGGTAGCTAGAGAGAGCTTCACCACCAGCTATCCCTGCTACTGCCCCCACTACTACTGGTGTACTACGACAACACCATACCCCTTCTATTGCTCGCTCATGGGCTAATGAAGTAGAAGAAGTCGTTGATGAAGGAAATCAATGTTATTGATACGAAATACGATGGAGGATTCAATCCTAACAATGATCATGATCATCGGCAATGTCAATTCAATCGCTAAGGTATGAGAAGAGATCCACCACAGAGATAGGTACGTGACCATGATGACCCACTTGGTAAAATTAAATTCATTATGCATCCTTTTGTTAGAAAGTATGATCCTGATGCATATCTCATATGGGAGTTAGTCGTAGAACAAAAATTTGCTTGCTATGCTTTTCCTAAAGATAAGAAAGTTAGGGCTACTACTTGTGAGTTCACTGATTATACATCTATTTGGTAGAGTGATTATTGTCGTAATATTTAGAACATACCTAGAACATAGAACACTTTGAAGAGAGCTATGAGACATAGATTTGTACCTTCATATTATTCTCATGATTTGCTGAACAAATTGCAATGTTTAAGACAAGGTAGTAGTTCTGTAGAGGATTAGTATATATCAAGAATTGCAAATTGGATTATTACATTGTGGTTTAGAAGAAACTGAAGATACTAAAATGGCTAGACTTTTGGGTGGATTAAAATGTGAAATTTAGGATATACTTGATTATAACAATTATAATTCTATCACTCGCTTGTTTCATCTTACTTATAAAGCTAAAAGAAGTATAGGGATGACAATCTAAGACAAGTGGAAATTTTGGAGGATCTTTTGTTGATCGTTCCAATCAAGTGCAATCACAGGCTCCATACAACACTTCTAGTCGAGCCTCTGCACCAAGTTCTTCCCACAAGGGCTAGCGCCCCCCTACTTGCACTGCTCCTTCATGTGCACCTGAAACATGAAAAACCATGGTACAAGCCCTTGCACAAAGTTCATCCTCGGTTGCTTCAACGGGAAGAACACAAGAAACACAGTGTCATCGCTGCTAGGGCTACGGTCATATGATGACAGACTGCCCTAGCAAGCGAGCTCTCCTCACGGAGGATAATGGTGAGTATACTTTAGTAAGTGATGTTGAGGAAGAATATGCTATGTTTGCAACTAACTCTGCAGGTGACAAACAAAAATCTGAACATGAATATGAATAATTTGGTGCTGAAATTACAGATAAATATTTTAGCATATTGTGAAGCGTGTGATTAGTGCACAAATGGAGCGTGCTAAACAAAATCAATGCCACAATCTGTTCCAAATGAAGTTCATCATCAACGAGCGTTCATGCACAATCATCAATGATGGAGGGAGTTGCAATAATCTTGCAAGCATGGACATGATAGAGAAGCTTAGTTTGACTACCAATCAACATCCTTATCCTTACTACATTTAATGGTTTAATTCTTTTGATAAGCTGAAGGTAACTCACATTATGAGAGTACGCTTATCTATTGGTTCATATCATGATTATGATAATTGCGATGTTGTATATATGTAAACATGTTCTTTGTTGTTAGGTAGACCATAGCAATATGATAGAGATACTTTGCATCATGGTAGAACTAATCAATATACTCTCATATCTAAAGGAAAGAAAATCACTTTGCCGCCCATGTCTCTTGAAGCAATTTTAAAAGATGAATTAGAGAGAGCTAATAGAGAAAAGAAGAGTAGCAAAAGTGAAAATCAAATTGCAGCTAAAGAACTTGTGCAATATAAAAAGAAAAAGCCTAGTACTAGTAAAGGTGAAATTAAATTGAAAGGTTTAGTTTTGCTTACTACAAAATCTGATATTACTGAGATAGAAACTAGTAATTCTGATTGTTATACTTTAGTATGCAAAGAAACATTATTTTCATTTAATGATATGTCACCTTCTTTGCCCCTTGCTATTGCTAACTTTTAGAATGAGTTTACTAACGTATTTCCATGTGAAGTACCATTGGCGCTGCCTCCAATTCGAGGAATTGAACATCAAATTGATCTGATCCCAGAGACTCATTACCCAACTGTGTGCCATACAAGACCAACCTTAAGGAGACTAAGAATATTAAGCATCAAGTGCAAGATTTGCTTAACAAAGGGTACGTCGCAAAAAGTCTTAGTTCATGTGATGTCCCTGTTATTTTAGTTCATAAAAAGAAGGTTCATGGCATATGTGTGTCTACTGTAGGACTATTAATAACATTACCATTAGATATCATCATCATATCCCTAGGTTAGATGACATGCTTGTTGAATTAAATGGCTCTACTGTGTTTATTAAAGTTGATTTGTGATAGTGGATATCACTAAATTCGTATGAAATTAGGGGATGAATGGAAGACAACTTTCAAAACTAAGTTTGATTTGTGTGAGTGGTTAGTGATGCCTTTCAGTTTAACGATGTACTTAGTACTTCCATGAGATTAATGAATGAAGTTATACGTGTTTTCATAGGCAAATTTATGGTGATATATTTTGATGACATATTGATCTATAGCAAATTATTGGAGGAACATCTTGGCCATTTGCATGCTATTTTTAATGCTCTACGTGATAAACATTCAGTGAGAAATTGAATGGGCCTAGTTTGAACTACTCTACTTATGATAAGGAATTATATGCTCTAGTTCGAATCTTGAAAACATGGCAACATTATTTATGGCCTAAAGAATTTTTTATACATTCTGATCATGAATCTCTCAAACATATTAAAAGTCAAAGTAAGCTAAATCGTAGACATGAGAAATGGGTTGAATTTGTCGAATCTTTTCCTTATGTCATTAAACACAAGAAATGGAAGGAAAATGTTACTGTTGATGCTATCCCTAGGCGTTATACTATGCTATCTCAACTTGACTTCAAAATCTTTAGACTAGAGGCTATTAAAAAGTAATATATGCATGATGCTGAATTTACAGAAATATTACTGAATTGTAAAGAGGGAAAGAGCTGGAATAAATTTGTGATCAATGATGGATTTGCGTTGTGTGCTAACAAGCTATGCATTCCGACTAGCTTTGCTCGTCTTTTGTTGTTACAGAAGGCACATGGAGGAAGTCTCATGAGACATTTTGGTGTCAAGAAGACGAAGAATGTACTGGTTGATAATTTCTATTGGTCAAAGATGAGGCGTGACATCAAGTGCTACATTGCATGTTGCTCGCATGGTTTGTATATGCCTCTTCCTATTCCTAGAGTATCTTGGGAGGATATTTTCCGCCCCGACTCCAGCAAGTCGGGTGATCCTTCAAGTTCCCGAAGATACGAGGGAGCCATAGTCGGACGTCTTTGCATTTGTCATAGATAGATTTTCTAAGATGGCACACTTTACCTTGTCATAAGAGCGATGATGCTACAAATGTTGTTTATTGATCCCCAACTTAGAATTTACTTTTGCGATCCGATAAATCGATCCTCGACATTATTTTTCATCATGCCTCTTATAATCGTCGGTCCTGTGACCTACGCCGCGGCATCACCCCCGTCACCTACATGAAGTGCCAACTATATCTCTCCACTTGGTATTATTTCTTGCACCGGTCGCGAATAAAGTGGGGATTGCTTGTCTCATATGATTTGCTTACTTCGCCCGATTCAAGCCCACCAACTAACCAAGCAACCCCAATGTCGGTTCAGACGGCTACAAAGATGAGTAGGAGCTGACCTAAAGCGTCTTTGTCGATGGATTTATCCTCGGGATGCTCTCCCAACAATGCAACAGAGCCGCCGACATCACCGCCGGGATGATTTATTCGTCGAAAGCCTGAAGAAACATCCCAGAGTTCCCGAAACCGATGGCTACCTCATGATCTTTGGCGGACCAACGAGCAGTCAAGCCGACAACGTCGCATGATCCTCCATTCGCGAAGTCCACACAGACTTCGAGTCACTTTTCAAGGTGCTCATGGATGGTGGCAGCGAAGCCAACATCCTATATGTCGAGACCCGATGCCAAGGGATCCGATCACTATGGGCTAAATTAGGGCCAGCGCCACCACGCTCGCTACCGTCTTGGGCGATGTACTTGATGGGTCCTAAGCCACCAATGTCGCCGAATCTGAAGCCATGGTCTCCGGTTGCGCCGACCTTGGCGTCGCCGTCTGATGTTTTCTACTACAGACACATCTTCCGCAAAGCCCTAGAAGGATCCCTATTACATGGCCGTTAGCGTTTGGGGACTTGATCTGGTCGACCCTTGGGCGCCGGGGCTTGACACACTGCGTCGCGGTGGACAAGTTCACCAAGTGGATAGAGGCTAAACCGGTATAATCGATGGGCACGTGCGCCTCCGTCACTTGGAACTGCGGACCACGCCGACCGATCGGCGGGTTCACGCCATTCTTTCTAGTGTTGGCGGCGAAGCCGTTTTGCCTACCGACACGGACTAAGGCGCACCACGATTTCGACGGCGGCGGGGGCTCGGCAGCGTAGCAAGATGCCATCGACCACGCTCGGCGAAGCGCGTGGCGTGGCGATCTGCGATCGGCCAGAAAAGTGACGTGCGACGTTATCATGATCGATAGGTCGAACGGTCCTTCGACTACTTGGTTTCACGCGGTCTAGTCCAACGTCGGCGAGCAAGTGTCCCCTCTATGGGAGGGACCCTTCACTTGTCGTGGAAGTCCTCCGACCCGGTACCTTCGGCTCAACAGACGCCGCAATGCATGAAACTGCTAAGAAGAATATAGATCGTATGAATGCTAATATAAACTTGCTAGTAGTTAGGGAAGAAAAGAAATTAAATTTGAATCTAGAGATCTTGTTTGGTTACACTTGATAAAAGAAAGGTTCATTGACTTAAGAAAATCAAAATTGATGCCTAGAGCTGATGGCCCATATAAAGTGCTAGAGAAGATTAATGATAATGCATATAAGCTTGATCTGACTCTGATTTTGGGGTTAGTCCCACATTTAACATTACAGATTTGAAGCCATACTTAGGGAAAAAATGAGCTTGAGTCGAGAACGACTCCAATTCAAGAAGGAGAATGATAAGGACATCCCTTTCACTGATACAACCATACCTATTGCTCTTCAACAGATGTACAAGGACCCATTACGAGTGCGTGTTTATCAACTTAACTATTAGGTAACTTTACTTCTCAGAGTACACTCATATTCTATGAACTCTACAATATTGTCTGATGCACGTGATGTTATTCTAATTAGGAATCAAGGTCCTTGCATGGCAATGAGGTATGAGAGCAGCAATAGAGGTGATAGCTACTCCAGTCAATTGAAGCCACCATAATGCCACAACGAAGAATGGGCGAACTTCTATGACTTTTTGCTTCAACCACTACCTCCAAACATGTAGATTTATTTTTAATTAAAAGCTATGGTGTTGTGCCACCTTATTTGGGCCTAGGCCCATGTATCCAATCAGAGTCCAAGAAGGAAGAAGTCCTTTTCGATTGGAGCAAGAGTCCTTTTCAGTTTTCCCTATTTTGGCCGCATCCCCCTTTCTCCTCTTCCTTTATAAGCTGGCCACAGCCCTAAGGAGAGGTGGATTTTTATTTAGTTGTAGTGTTCCTTTGTGAAACTATTCGATATTATTTTGTTCAGCTAGATCAACAGCAATATCGTACTTTAGAACCCCACATCAATATTAATACTTCAATCGTATTAGCAGTTTTAGATTGTTCTTTACTTTATTCTTGCTTGTTCTTTAATTACTCGTAGGAATTGATCTTTGTGATCAGGTCAATCGTGCTTCGAGCTAGGTCGATAATAATCCCAGAGTTGGTTTAGCGATTGCTTGGCGTATCAGTCATGCACGGTTGATAGCCAGATCACAAGAATCATCTCCATAAATCGAAGTTATCCTTCTTATTGAAAGATCGGGACTCCAACCTGCTTCAGACAACCTAGGATGAAGGCTTACCTAGAAAAGCTCCATTACCTAGAAAAGCTCCATTTTCTTGACGTTTACTACTACAAAGCTGCACTGCACCTTCATGGCTCATTGTTGAGGAGCTCGGGCAGTCATCCCCCTGCCAAGGAGGTGGATCCGTTGGTGCATGTGAGCACAGATTCCTCATTCACTTCGCCTAAATTCATCTATAGTGATGTGATAGTTTGGGTTCCATTTTCCAGTAGATCATTTATTAGCTACATGAATCAACTAACTTCATATGAATGCTATATTTTTACGTTTGTATACTTTGATATTGTTTTACTCTCCGAGGTGAAAACCTTTGGTCTGGTCTTCACTGATTGGATCATGGCAATGGTGGTGCGTGTGTGTATCGAGTCCTTATTAGAGGCGTTGTCATTGGAGAGCTTTTATCGTTGTCCAAGTGTTGCTATGATGGTGGATAGCCTTGAAGACAATATTGCGTGATGTAGTTTGCCGAGACGGTTCCTTTGTCTTTTCTTGTGTGTGTGTGTGTGTTTGGCTGTATACACCCTAGCTGTGTAGAGGCCGGGAGTCTTCTTAGTATAATTGTATCACCTTGATGTAATTTACTAAGATTAATAAAAGCTTCCTTTATCGAAAAAATTTGAAATTTCCCCATTGAAAATCTATAATATGTAGAATAGCATGTTCATGCGTAATTTTTGTGACATGGTGCGGCACTTCGTAGAACTCTGGACTCCTTGTTATTAGATCCGTAACTATGAATTTGGTATTGGATTGCTAATGATTTGGTATTAGATTTTTAGCACATACGTACTAGGATATGTACTGAAACATTTTTTATTAAACAACAAGACTTCGACATCTAAACCAATGATTTCTTACCTGCTTAGATCCTAGAAATCAAACCAGCATCTCAAAATAATCACATAAACGTAGTCAGTACTCAGTAGGAACCAACATAGGCATTTGGCTCAACTAATGTTCGTGGTTCTCACCATACATGATACATGTACATGATTGCTTCAGTTGCCAGCCAATATACTAGTCATCCGCTAGTTGTGATTTGAAGACCTCAAGATTTCTCGTAGAAATATGTTCACATGTGTCTATGTGGAGATGAACAATCTTTTTCTGCAACTGAACAAGGTTTTACTTGACTGCCTATTTACCAAAGCAACCGTTTCTTTTGCTGATAAAAACTGGAGACTACAGAGTATGAGACTTGGCTTTTCATCAGGTCTTGAGATGAGACTTGGCTCCATTGAAGTCTTGCCAAATAAGTACAGCTCCCATGCCTGGCCGGATCAGGAGTGTATGGCTGCAAATTCTTTTCACAGACTACTCATTTCCGCGTGGATATATGTCAGACTAATTTTGCATTGGCTCATCACATGCAGTGCCCATCCGGTGCCCTTGGGAGTCAAGGTCATTGTCATAGATTACATATTGCATTATCGATGGAGTAGGTCCATTAGCAAATTACGAATTCTGTGATTCGATTCCCTAGGCGTTCTTCTGCATCTACTATTATTTAGGAGTTCTGTGCTTCAATTTTTGTCTGCTTTTTACAAGGAATCCAGTACTTCTCGTCCTGCTCCATGACAATTCTCAAGATTTTTTTTCTTAAAAAAAATACATGTGATGTTACAAACTCATGAGCTAGCACCTTTCCCAAAAAATAAAAAAAAATATAAAAAAAACTAGTGATCTAGCAAAGGTGCAGTTGCAAAATTTCTCTCCCCTAGGATTAGTACACAAACGGCAAACCTGTGTGCACATGTCAATTATTTGCATGTACGATGGAAGTCTACATCGGGGCATCCACATTGATCATGTAGGTTTTGATAGCACATTTTTATAGCAAACAACTTCAAATTGTGCATTATTCGACTACAGAAATCTTTTGGTAGATTTGAAAGCGATGTTTGGACTAAAGGCAATATAGAGAACAGTTTAGTAAACTATCAACAAGTTGCATTGCATTCAAGTTATGACGTTGTCTCTGTGCGTAAATTAAATGGTAACAACGACAACCAGACGAATGCCTCGTGAACCCAAACTTCGCTTCTCATTCAGGATCATGAGCACGCGTCCTCTCTGCTCATGAGAGAAGACTGTAACATTCACATATTTACTTCTGAGTTCTAAATTTCTAACTGTACTTTTAAAATCACAAGTTGACAATTTGTTAATTACCATTTATTCAGAAATGACATTTTGTAACTGTATTTCCTTTCCTCGCTTCCAATCTTAAAATGGTGCCAAAAAAAAACATGTGTGATAAATTACCAACCTTGGCTGGTTTGGAACGTATGATTTTTAGAAGAATTTCATAAAACTGGAGGAAAGGGTGAACAATACAAAATTCCATAGGAATTGAAATCCTTCACTTTTCCTACAAATTCCTACAAACCTAAGAGGCACTACAGGATTCTTTCCTTTCCTCCGCTTTTTGGAGGATTCAAAACATTTGCTCAAACCCGATGTGAAGAATTCCTCTGAGAAGTCCAATGCGCAATGTGTCCTCTCTCTTCCTTCCAAGAGGCATGACATCCAGTTCCTGTGTTTTCCCTATTTCTACAATTTCTCATTTCCTGCATTAGAAAACAAGAATTTGGTAGCATTTTCACATGAATCAGCTCAATTGTCTACATATTCATCTGTAAAAATCTGAAGGGCGAGTCAGGCTTCCTGTTTCTTTTCCAACCTTTCGACTGCTTTTGCGTTGGCCACAGGTTTGACCCTACTTGTTGCATCTGCATCTTGCTTGCCACTCCTCTGTGTAAATTTCGTGACAAATGCCTGGAATCGTCTCTTTTATCAAAGGAGCATTTTGTTTCCATCAGCGGAGTTCTTTCAACTTTGCTTCTTCTAGGAATTAGGTGTGTTCGTCCTCATCACTAGCTACTCGAGGAAATTTCCTTGATGGAAATCTATGATCTGCTCCACTCCAGAAAGCGGATGTAAAGGTGACACAAAGTGTTGCATCTATTATTCTGCTGATGAGTTGCTCATCGCCTCATCCTCCAAAGTAAAAAAGAAAATGGAATGGTTGGTTAAACTAAGAAAGCAAGTAGACAATCATACTTCGTTAATTGACAGAATAAGTTAATTTGATCTCCAGAAAACTATGAAAGAAAAAAGTTCACTTCAAAAATCGACAAAAAATGGGAAGAGAAACATCACACTCGTGTTTCCTTGCTCTCCGAGAAATTTCTGTCCTACCAATCAGTGGTCTTAACTGCTGACCTTTCGCATGATCGTAGCTAAACTCCCATGACAACACTAGCTCCAGCTGATTTAGGTCCCTGACTCCTGGGCCCATGCTAGGAGCCAAGATTTTCCGCCTAATTTAAGCAGATTAATCGGCACCGTAACGTCCAATCACGCCCATAGAAATCAACACTCCGAACCATATCTTACGGCCTCTTGACACAAACAAAAAAGTGGGTTAATTTACAAGTCCTAGTTTGATCACCCTCAGGCGACAAATTGAAGCAATAAGGACAGCATCAGTCACGGACAGCCGCAGAGCCAGAGAAGACGACGCTGGCGACATCCATTGGTAGCTTTCTCTCGACGTCTGAAAGAACGCGGATGACTCGCACAGTCAGCAAGTCAACAGTATATTATAGTTATATTGATCCTCCGTCCCATATGGCGTACGCATATATTTGATCATTTTTTTAAATGATCTTATTCGATCATAAATATAGAATTTATTTTGTATTTTAATGAAAATTAGTGTAATGTTCATTTTGTGCATTTAATAGATATCAATATTTACTTGATATTTTCTACATGCATATATTAAATATGACGCTTAGAAATAATAATTATAGGTAGTCTAGTCATTTTTAATATCTTAGTGATTTATATACTCCCTCCATCCTAATTTATAAGGCGTATTAGCCTGGTGCGATTACCAACGCAGTGATTTTCTACCGATACTGCTCTTGATTAACAGTCGGCTCGACTTTCCATCAGCAGCCCGTTTTTTACTCCTCCGTTGCCATGCATGTAGGGAGATTTTTTATTCGTCTCGCTGCATACGCAGTCCGCAACGCGTTTTTTATATTCCGTCGCCACCTGCGCTGGAGTTGGTATCATACCGTACACGCCTCGTGTTGCTCCCTCGCGCAGGTCATCCTCCCGCGCCCGCGAATTTGTGTGCTGCGTGTCGTTTTTTCACCAGTTGCGCCGCACCCGATTGCATGCACCGTACGTCGTCGGCAGCGGACTAGCTGAAGCAATGAAAAGACGATGAAACAAGCCGCCAGAACGTTGAAAAAATGATTACTTTCACTGTGCACGCTGGGAACAAAATTTTAACCATAGCGCCAACAACCAGAAAAATTCACAGTTTCTCCTATAAATACCATGGCGCATTGTGAAGAGAAAATGTACAGCATCACTCTTCCTTTGCTCTGAAAAAATCCATGGCGCATTTTGATCTCAACCAACCACTAAATTGGGATGAGTATGAGTGTTCTGAACAATGAAGACGACCACGCCAACGACGCCCATGGTGCCATCAAACACAATGATGATGGCCATGTTGACAACATGAGTAAGCGTTGTTTTCACCGTACTGTATTTTCTAGTACTATGGTCTGTTAATATAAATTGAATAATTGTACTCTATTTGCAGATGTGATCGTAGGTCATGTCCGCGCCAGGCTAAGCCTTGCAGGTTAAGGTCAGTATTTTCTAGAAGGAGCGTGCGACGACGATGGCGTTTTCTAAAGGACCACGTATAAAGATGGAAAGCAAGCGAATCACATGGAATCGGGAACAAACCCGCCTGCTTGATCAGGACCATGCATGCGCAGGGGCAATTGCGGAAGAAATAGACGACAAATCACAAGACACCCTATTAAATATGATTCCAATCAAATTTTTATGCACCCTGTTTTATGAAATGGAGGAAGTATACTATAGAGGGTGTAAGTATATATAAAAAAAAGATATAAAAAGGTGTGACCTTTTCTTTCCTTCGTGTCCCTCTCGCACATTGTTTTCCATGATTGATTAGTTCACACAGGAACTCATCATAGAAGAGCAAATACAATAACAAATCACACTACTTATTTTATCACTTATCTCATCTAAAGTGAACAATAAAACCAACTTGTATAATAACTACTTGTAAAGGTTGTCTCTGAATGCTACGTAATAACTACCTTTTCTTTCTTGTACATAACTTATTTATTTTGTTTTCCGTACCATACTGGCTCTTACATAAAAGCTAGCTCTCTTCTCTCTTTTTCTCACTTTTTTATATATGATAAAACTGTTATGTATGGAAAAAAAGCAAGTTAAGATAGCTTTGCTTAATGATGCAGTCTACTCTTGGCTTGTCTGCATGGTCTGCATTTCTTCAGGTGCCGAGTTCAGACATCTCACCCTCTCGGGTAGGGTATAACTTCTAGCTAGCTCATGTGTCCCCCTACGGCCCTACCCACAACTAACCATGGGAAAAAACACTCATCAGTTTACAAACTCTTCTAGAGAATCTGCAGATGCCGGCAACGGCACGCACGACAATGTCAGCTGTGTCGCACACATGGCAGTCATATGTAAGGTTCAAAATTCAAGTGAAATTCGAGATTTCAAATTTTGATCCGAGGATTTTAAATTCCAGCCAAATAAAAAATTAGAAAATTCAAAATACTACAGTAATTTTGGAAATTTTAATAAATTTCACTGAAATCTCAGTAATTTTGACCGGATTTCAACTTTTTTGCACCGGATTTGGGCCAATACCTCTTAAGAATATCATCTTCCATGAAAATTTTTAGAAAAATTGAATTTTTAAGATATTTTATAAAAATAATAGAAGTACTATCATATTTTTATAAAAATGTACAGGTTTGATCATACTTAAAAAAAATTTATGATCCCATCTTTAGCAATCTATGATCATAAAAAAATTTCTAAAATAATTTAATTCATTTGTTATGTTTGAAAAATCAAAAACTGAAGGAGCATAAATGAGACAGTAACAATGTCAGAATTTATAAATTCTCTCACGTGTGATCATGATCCAAAATTTTTAGGAGAGCTTAAACATTGCCTTAGCACCTTTCCCTAAAAGTTTCAAAAATTATAAATCTTTTGTGCTTGCTCAATTAAATCTATAGAAGCAATATATGTACTCAGCTAGTCTTTTATCAGAATATACCAATGTCAAATTTTTGAAAATTCTTCCGCTTGATCACCATCTAAAAATTTTATGAGAACATTAGTAATGCGTTAGGACAATTCAAAAATATTTTCAAAATTTTTTAACATGGTTTGAACTATTTTTAATTCGGTTAAAATTTACTGGTAAGGCTTTTATTTGGACAGTAACACTCTCAGAATTTTTAAAAATTACTCAGGCTTGATCATAATCTGAAAATTTTATGGGAATATTATTGATGAGTCAGGACTATGCACAAAAAAATTTAATGTGGTTTGAACCATTTTTCATTCAGTTAAAATTTGCCGGTAAGATATTTATCAAGATAGTAGCATTGCCAATTTTTTTATAAAAATCTTTAAGCTCGACCATCATCCGAAAATTTTATAGAAACATTAGTGATACAGACCATCCACAAAAAATTTCAAAATTTTCTAACGTAGTTTGGACCATTTTCCATTTTTGTTAAAATTTGCTGAGATTTTGGCAATATCAGCCAAAATCTCAAAATTCCCGTCCAAAAAATTCTAGATTTGAATTTTACTTTTTAAATTTTATCCATATTTCATTCAAAATTCTAAAATCTCACTGAAATTTTAGATTTCGGTTAGACATATATTTCGAAAAGAAAATTTGAAACCTCGATCATATGCGCATTCACATTATTTAGGGTCTGGGTCCTTCTAACCCGTAGAAATTAACCAAAAGTCGTGCGAAGCACACTGAACCGAACGTCATCAGTGCAATGCATTCTTGCCTCCCAATCCTCCATGGCGTTCCAAACAAATTTAACTAGATCAACAAATTCAAGTAGATCGGTAAATCAAACATTCAAAACTGCAACACACAGCATGCAGCCCAGCAACAAACCACCACCATCTGACGTTACCAACGCGTTAAGTGTCCAGAAAGTAGGGAAAAAAATGATTTGAGGAAGTAAGGCCATCTGGCCATGAGATCAAACATCCATACTTTCAGGAAGGAAGCCATATCTAATCTGGCGCATCGCACAACAGATGGTTTTACACTGTTCAAGCACAGCAAACACCAACACACTCAGATATATCAAGTGAAAAGGGACGCAACCGCTTGAATGGTATATAACCCAGTTCAAGCATCACCAGTCAACATTCATATAACAGACAGAGCAACCAACATCACCAGGAAGAGCGACGCATTGAAGCCAAACGTACGGTTTAATTACCCTACACCCGAATATAAGTTCTGATCTTGCTCTCCAGACAAACTGACAAGTGTCATAAAAGAACTCCAGCGAGATTAAATTACCAAACATGTTCACTTTGCGGACATTGCAAAATTTTCAGACTATATCCTGCAAAACTAACAAACTTGATCAAGTGCCTTGCTTTTGGATAGCTATCATCTTAGTCAGCCTTGCGGCGGAAGGAGCATCCCTCAGTTAGCCTGGCCTTTCCACCAGTAGGCTGGCAGAGCACGGTTTGGCAGCCTGGGCAGACCACAACGGTCTGAGAGTGGCTGAACACAGTAGTGCTGCAATCAAAGAGTTCAGTTCAGTGCATCCACCATGAAACTCATAAGGGCATAAAATGAGGGAGATGTGTTAAATTACAAGCAAAAAGCATCATGCAACAGGACTTTGAGGCAAATTGTTTCCTGTCCTAGTTATCAGTACTCCAAATAGATCCAATAACAATCAAAAGTGAGACAATGCATGATTGAAAAGTAATGTCTGGTCAAGACAGGAAAGTACAGCTTTGTAAGGACAAGCGACTGGTAATTCATTAAAGCGTGAATTAAAGCGTGAATTATTGAACCATGAATCCCAATGACAATGATGCCGTGTCAGCCATCAATAACAAGGATGGTGTATGCATAAAACTAGGGAACTACAATGTATGCACCATAAACTATGTTTTAAAGTGACATCTGTTTAGTCAACCTATCATCTAGGAAACATGCAGATGCAATAACAAAACCAAATTCTAAACAAAGAGCTGTAGAATAAACTATCCATGCATATTAAATCAACCTCAAAACAGATAAACCACAGTAGCATCATCTTTTTAAGCAAAGCATGATCATATTTCAAAACAACACAACACATAAAAGGCTAAGCAATAGAAAAATGACTATAGCCAGCTATCTATTTTACAAAAACAGGGCATCACTTCAAAGCACAGAAGATGAAGAAATATTACATATTGAAGCAGCCCTGGCACTTGACGTCCTGCAAAAGAGAACACATCACCATTAATACCCACAATATATTGATCACACAAATACATAGAGCAATTCCAAATTTTAGCATAACCAGTGCAACCACGAAGCTATCGCTGCGCACAAGCTAGCCATTAGATGCATAAGCAATATATAACTCCCCTAAAATGTGAACTTCTCACTAAGCTCCACTGCAACATTCAGGAAGCGATGTGATTTCTTGGATCCACAGTAACGATTCCAATCACAGCGTAACATTTTCTTCCCAACAAATTTATACTTTCAATTATAATCCCTCCCGGAAACCTGAAAACGCCCTGCTTCAAGATTAATCACGGAGACAACTACGATCTACCACTCAATAACCATGAACCGGTTCTCTAACACTAACTACACTATCGCCTACCACTGCACAACCGAAAATCAGACCGAAATTTCAGGCAAGCGCAAGCATGACACTTTTACATTCGGTGGCACCTACGCGCATGATTCCAACAAAGAAAGCAAGCAAGAGAGATGCCAAGATTTTCCAGGGAAATTTACCATGAAGAAGGAGTTTGGGGACTGGACGAGGCGCTTCTTCTTGTGCTTGAGCTTCTCGAGCTCCGCCGGCGGGTTCAGCAGGTCGATGTCGTTCTGGAGCACCTGCACCACCACCCACCAGACAAGGAAAAAAATCACAGGTCAGAGCGCCAAATCCAACAACAATCGGAACAAGAAACGCGGCGGATCGAATGAACAGGCCGGAAGATCGCCGTACCATGGCGGGAGGCTAGGGTTTGCTCGGGCTCGCTCCGGAACGGTCGACGAGGACGCGGAAGCGGCGGCGTGGGCAGAAAGAGTCGAAGAGGCCTAGGGTTGGGGCGGAGTTTATAGCGGAGAGGCGAGCGGATCTACGCCGTCGGATCGGTCGCGAGGAGATCCTGTGCGTGCGGGCCTTCTCCTATTGGGCCTTTTCTGTGTTGATGGCGGTGACTCGGGCCCAAGGTGCATCGTTCGAAGGATTCTTCCTTCCAGTAGGTGGGCCGACCGGGCTTTGTAGTTTGTACCCTGGAATCTCCAACAAACGAAATTCATGCTTTAAATAATTCCTGTCCAGTTCCTCTGTTTTCTCTAAAAAAATCCAACCCATTGTTTCACGTTGGATTGGAAAACATGATTCACTTTGTTTTAGGTTTTTATTTGCTTCGATTTCGACCTCCGAAATAATGCCCAACATTGGCTGCTTACACCAGCATTCTAGGGGTATTTGACATAGCTCTAACTCCATCAAAATCTATAGAGTTGGTGGAATATGGTATTTCTAGATTCAGAAATTTATCGAACTGAAGCTGTAGATACATTAAGAATGTTTAGGTGGATCATCTTATTTATATTTTAGACTAAAAATATAAATTTAATTCACTTTATTTTAGCCTACCAACTTTAGATCTAAGGTAAAGTTGGAATCTAAAATTCTACCAAACAGGGCCTAGGTTAACATCAGAAGATTGCTTGATATGCCTGTAAGTCCAGTGGTCATGAATAAATCTGCAATCTCATGTGTCTATTTTCACAATGACGCGCATTTGCTTATGCGTAAACATGGATAAAATGAATTTGAATACTGTCTGGGTTACAACTCAACCACCCCATCAAAGGATAGTTGATCTCTTGATCACATATTCACGTATTAGTCAATTTTTTAAAAAAAAAACACTCCAGCAAGCGCTAGGGTGATTATATTACAGGATAAAACAAAAAAAAAGGTAAGTTACAAACGCACATAGTTTGTGTCGGGTGCTGCCAGAGCACGGTGTTTACAGCGTCTGTGCGGAAGAAACCAACAACAAAGAGGCCCACTCGAGGATTGAAAACAAAGGTAGAAGAACTACTGATGATCAGCTTTTCAGTTGGTCGTAGAAAAACAGTCAACAGGTTTAGCTGGAAATATCATCAACATTTCTTGCGTAACAATTGATCTATCCATGACATATAAAATACAGGTATTCCCTTACCTAGAGTTTTCGGGGAGAAAAGGTGTGCTAGTATCATTTTTTATTTAACTCATTTTTAATAATATATTTAAAGTCAATCTCTCCCAAACTTTAAACATATTTGGTTTCATTTGAATAACCCTATATTCGGCTCCAATTCCGACACTTTTGGCCAAACCAGAACCTATGGCATGACCAAAGCACATGCCGATCTCTGTGGCGTGGTCAAACAGTTGCACCACACCAACACCTTTTGTGTGGCTCAGTGTGTTGTCACAACACTCATTTTGTCTTTTCCTGAACTGGTACAATGCAAGCCCATCCATATAGAGCTTAAGGCCCTCTTTAGGACAGTTTCTGCTTAAAAGAAAATTGGATTATTTGCCAAACGAGAGAATTCTAGATAGCTTCTTTTATAATCAAAAGTTATCCTCTACATAGTATCAAAATCCGAGTGCCAGTTGATTCTTGTTAATTCTCGCCAGCCCGATCTGATTCTCCCACAATCAGAAGCAGCTTCTCTCATATTCTAAAATCTACATAATCAGAAGCGTCCCGAATGAGGCTTAAGTCCTGCCACGCCAGGTGGGTTGGTGTGGAGTGAGTGAGATATCTGGGCTAGCATGCCAGGAGTTGTGGTGTGGCAAAGGGCGATAAAAGAGTACCAGCTAACCCCAACCCAACCCAAAATCATTCTTTTCTCCTCCCTCTCACAGCCCTCTTCTCCCCGAACCCTACCTCTCCAATTCACCTTTTGGTAACCAATTTGAAGCCCATTTTGGCTTTGGGAACATTTAACAAGGTATGCACTCCCAATCCCTCTTATTTTGACCTACTCATTTCATTGATTTCGGGGGTGTTACAGTGTTGCATGTCTTGAAATTTTGGGTTGAATCAGTGTGTAATAGTGATTTGTAGATTGGTCACCATTGAAAGTCCATAGAATGTTTACAAGATGTCATTTGCAATATCTCACGCTATTTCCATGAATCAGTAATGTTGTGGTGGCATGAGGTGGCTCTAGAAGTTGTAGTACTACGATTTGTACTAACCTCTCATTTGGACCTACTCATTTTGTTAATTTTGGTGGTGTTAGGGTTTTGCATGATGTGTAAAGTGGGGTTTTTTTTCAATAAGTCATGCTATTTCCATGAATTGGTAATATTGTGTTGGAATGTTCTTGTGGTTGAATTAGTAGTAATAGTAAAACATTTGTTATGTTCATGTATGCATGCACAGGTTGTTGGCTATTTTGCACATCGGGTTGTCATCGAGGAGAGAAAAGGTTCCATGATAGAGTGAAGTGGGGTAGTGGTTATCTACCCTAATTGGCCAGACTAGGGCGCTCCTGTTCCATCAAGACATCCACACCTGCAGTATGATTGCTGAATACTGGCTAAGATCAACTATTCTAGAGTGTGGCCCACAAATGGTAGGAAGGCATACATGTGAGGACAGGAGTCAAAAGCTTGTTCGTTTTCCTAATGAATTAATTGATGGTCCAGACTTGACTCCCTCGACTGGTACCAAGGATTTCCAAGGCCTCTTCTTGGAGATCCTTGGTATCCGGGGTCTCCCCCCTATGTGGCCATTGAATGCTACAAACCCATATGAACCATATTATGTGTGGTGCGAGTATTGTAATGATCACATAACCTGGTGTTCTATCTATGGACCCAAGACCCATGCACGTGCTAAGGCATACAATAAAGAATTGGCTAAGAAAGGAGATGAATAATAAGTGGTGGGAGAGATAGAAAGTAGGCTTGTGTAGAGAAGACAATAGTAGACCCAGATGTGTGGAAGAAACAATATCGATGTATGCCTCCCACTTAGCACCCTCCCTTATAGGTTGGCGCTCATTGGTCATGTATGTGCACCATGCATTGTGTGTTTATTTTGCACAAGTCATTGAACACTTATAAACTCTTTGGATTCTATGGATGTTAGTATTGTCTGTTTAATTTGTAGTTTGTATGGACCTATGTTACCATGGTGGCACTTGAACCTCTTTTGTATGACTAGTTGTGTGGGTAGCCATGATAAACTTGTTATGATGTGTCGTAGCTTTGCTTGATGTGTTGGGATTGTTCAAGATCATATGTGAATGAGAAAACCATCGTGCAAATTGGTCACAAGCAAGCGTCCAAACATGCAAACTCCTCTATTTGAGACAATCCCAATTCCATTCATGCAAATATTAGTCCCTGCAAGTATTTGAACTTCATACATCCAAAACAAAGGTACATCCATGCAACTAGAAGTCCACAGGAATTACAAGTCCACAAAAATTACAGGACCATCCAAACACTAGTCCATGCATGCAAATTAATAGAAGTCCATCCAAAATACTAGGAGTACCGGATTTGGAGTGGTATGGTCAGCATAGGAGAGTGGAGGTGCGGGAGGAAAGGAGGAGGCGAGTTTGGGAAAAGGGGAGAACGGGGAGTGCCGGCTCCATGGGACTTATATGGAAAAAATCTTACGGTGTCGTCTTTGCGCTTGCTGTGCAGTGCAAAGACGACACGAGATGGTGTCGTGTGTGCGTGTTGCAATCTTCAAGCGATGAAACCAGCCCCGAGCGAGCCACCAAGCCAAGCCGCGCTCTCCTTTCCTCCGCGAAGGCATTCCGTCTCCTGGAAATTTCCGTCTCCCTTCCACGGCTCCTCCTCCCCCTGTTCCCCATTCCTACCATGGCCTCCACGCGATCTTGGTGAAGAAACAGAGGCCTCTGCAACCGGCACAGCTCCCCGCGCCGCGTGGACCATGTTACAATCTTCAAGCGAAGCAAGCCGCTGCGCCACCAGAAGCTCCCTCGCGACGCCTCCACGACTCCAGCAAGCAAGCCGGCGAGATGTTCCCTACTCCGGCGATCACCGGGGTTCTCCCCCATCGCACGCGGCGTTCTCCTCCCTCTCCCACTCCGCGGATCCCTTCACCGTCGACGGCCCCCTCCCTCTACGCTGCCGGAAACGCGCGGCAACTCATCGTTGAGCTGCGTGCGCATGGGGACACCGTGTTGCAGCACCTCACGCAGTTGTCCTCGATGTCGCTGATTCGCAGCCTCGGTACTCTCAGACTCATCAAGCACCAGACGGGACGGGAAGGACTTGGCCTGAGGGCCGCATGCCAGGTTCATCATGGCTCGGGCTGATCGTGTCCGCCTCAGATCGGAATAAAGGCAGCCAGAGAAAATAACTAGTCGGTGTTCAGTAAGGAATTAGTCAGGGAGTAGGAATTAGTGTCGGATTCAGCACAGTAACAGATAGAAGTCGAGTCTTTTTGATGCAATGTATTCCGATTCAAAGTGTAATCACAGCTGCTATATAAGTTGAATAAAGCCTCAGAAGAGGCAACACAATTAATTGAAAAAGCATTTGTTTTGTTTGCTAGACAATGCGTCAAAGTAGCTCTGTTGTCTGAATATTACGGCAATAGAGTTGCAGCCTGCGTCGAGAGTTCTCCCGGACGAGCAGAGTGCTGAAGCAATCTTCGTATCTTTGCTCTGACCGACTGAAGTCTTGACGTGGTGGCGTAATAAACTGATGATCTAATCCAACACTCCCGTGCTCCATCGCCGTGGCCGACGACCCCGGGGCAGCGAGGATGCATGACCAGACGTTGTGCAAGCGAACGAGCCATGGACTCCGTACCGGCCATCATCGACGACGAGCTCCCGTGCGGGATCGCCACGGCCGACCACCCCGGGGCAGCGATCCTTCATGATCCCGATGGCGCGCAAACGAAGGATGCCATGAACTCTGTCGCATCCATTAGTAATAACGAGGTTTCAGGCCCCATCCCCACAGCCAACGACCCCGGGGCCGCAATCCTTGATGATCCTGACGTCGCGCGGGCCATGTCAGGTCGCCTTCTAGCCCTCAGTTCTAGTGCCGGGAACAACAGCTTGTGCCAGCCAACAATGGTAACAAAACTGAGCCCGCTGCCAGCCACATTTCATATTGTAGTAGCGTCATTTTTATTTTTATCTCATTGCAATGTAGGTGGATGATACACATGGCCATTATTTAGTTGTTCCTGAAGTGGGAATGAGTTTCGAATCAAAGGATGATGCGTATGAGATGTACAACTCCTATGCGAGGCAGATTGGGTTTAGTATTAGAAAGAGCTACACAAGGCGAAGAGGAGATAAAACAGTATATCAAAAGCATATTGTTTGCAGTAACGAAGGAGAACGAGGTCCTCACTCATCACATGACACTTTGAAAGGAAATGCCAGTACTAGGACAGGTTGTAAAGCTCGTGTTCAGTTCAGTATTTGCCGAAAGGGAATTTGGACAATGCAAAAGGTTGTACTCGAGCACAATCATTATCTTGCGAGTCCGAATAAGGCGCACAAGTTGAGGTCCCAATGATGTGTTATGGAGGCGGATAGATTTCTAATCGGTCAAATAAGAGAAGCCGGAATGAAGTCAGCACAAGTGTATGACTTTTTCAAAAGTGGTGCGGAGGAGCCGAGAATGTACCATTCTCACGAGTGGATTGCAATAACCAGATTGGTCGTGAGCATAAAGAAGTATTTGGCATCCAATGATGCGCAAACTCGTTGGAATACTTGAAGAATAAGCAAGCGGAGGATCTGCTTTCTTTTATGCCATAGAATTAGATGAAGAGGATGGCCGGATAACTAATTTCTTCTGGGCAGATGGTCAAGCTATCATGGATTATGCATGCTTTGGTGATGCCGTGTCATTTGACACTACATTTCAAACAAACAAGTTTGAAATGCCTTTTGCTCAATCCTTGGAACTAACCATCATAAGCAGACAATTATTTTCGGGGCTGCCTTTGTTGTACAATGAGACCATTGAATCATTTGTATGGCTTTTTAGGACATTTCTAGCAGCAATGTCTGGCAAGCATCCTAGCATAATTTTCACAGATCAGTGTGTTGCCATGGCTGCAGCAATTAGTATTGTATTCTCGAACACACGCCATCGTCTTTGCTTGTGGCACATTTTCCAAAATGCCGGTAAACATCTTAGTCATGTCATTGCCGAGGATAAAAGGTTCCTTGCTGCATTTAAGAGATGCGTCTACGAGGAAAGGTCAGTGACAAACTTCAACAAAATATGGGATGAACTGTTAATTCGTTATAAGCTTGAAGATAACTCTTGGCTGAAAAACCTATATGACTTGCGAGAGCATTGGGTCAGCTTGTCTTCGTGACTCTTTTACTACTGACATGACCTCGACTCGGAGGTGAAGGTATGAATAATGTTTTCAAGAAAAGATTCCAAGAAAACTCGGCATTTCGGAACTTCTACAAGAATATGACAAGTGTGCCACCAGTCTTCGGGAAAATGAGTTGGAAGCAGACTACAATTCACGCCACTCTAATCTGATTACTTATATCCAAGATTTGCCTATGTTGAAGACTGCTGCTGAATCGTATACAAGGAGGCTATATTTACAATTTGAAGAGCAATTTAAAGAGCAGTTTTCTCTCTCATGCAAACTGTTACAAACTGAGGGGACAATCATGACTTACAAGGTTATGCCTATGGAATTTCAAGATGAAGCAATAGTTGTCTTTAATTCCAGTTGTCTTTAATTCCGAGGATATGACAATAACATGTTCTTGCAGAAAGTATGAATGCATTGGTAAGTACTCACATTTTATGATTACACTACCTCATAATACTTTCTTCTAAAATTATTTTTCTTCTGGTCTATTGTGCAAGCATGCTCTTGAGTATTCAATATCAACGAAGTTTTCTTCTTGCAGATAGGTACATACTAAATAGATGGACAAAGTATGCAAAAGAGAGTTTTATTATGAGAAACAAAGATTTGACAAAGAAACTCTAACAACACATGCTGCGCGAATCTCTCGAAAGGCCACCTCTGTTGCACTGAAGTGCGCAAATTCGATGGAACTTCTCGAAGATTTGGAGAAAGCTATTGATAAGTTGGACCTGGAGGCAGATAGGTTATTAAGTCGAATACCTAAAAAAACTTGTGAGGTAACTCAAAGATGTAGTGAATATGATGGGGAGGTATTAAAAGGTAAAGTATCAATCAGGGTTCCTCAGGTGATCAAAGGTTCAAAGACTAAAAGATTAAGAAATGTACTTGAAAAGAAGAAAGGCAAAAATACGAGGGTTGCTAAGAAAAAAAGTAGTGGACAACATCAGGAGGAAATAGTTGTAAGCACACGAACTTGCATTCTTATTGTGTTTTAATATCTAATTTACTTTAGCTATTATATTCTCAACAACTTGATATTTTGCACAGAGATCTTTTGATGCAAGCATTGGTGACAGTTCTGCAATACCAAATGCTTCAACAGATATCCATGGGGATTTTTCGACCATGGTTCCGCCTTTGATCCATGGAGGGTACACTAGTCTTTTACTTGGACTTCATCAAGATGCCTCGGCTGCTAGGAAATTATATTTTAATGATGTATCAAGTGAAGGAACATCTAAGGAGTAGACAGTTCATTATAGGTTGGTGATATAGTTTTTAAGAAAGTGTTTGTCCCCGAGGAATGATTTCTGAACATGTGAAATGATTTCTGAACATTGCTTCTCTTGATGAAGCGCTTAGCTTGTTGAAAGCGCCTCCTAGATTGTCCTTGGCATCTTTGTGAAATTAAGCAAGCAATGAAATTTGTCTTTGTACCTCAAAGGTAGACACAGATTATAAACACCGCAGATGATATTTAAGCGTATGCAACTTCTTTATTCTCAATATGTTATCTGAGAGGTACAAAATAGTATAGTGCATTCTCTGAACTACAAGAATTTCCATTCACCGGCAATGCATTATCAATCATCTTGCTTTTTTTATACTGAGCAGAAAATGAAAAACAAAAATGTACTAGACAGAAATCCTTAAATATCATCTTCTGTTCCAACTTGACATTCAGTGCTTTTGAATTTGTTATGAGCCTTGAATACACCCGAGCAATTGACGACAACATCAATCCTGGGACGTCCAAGCTCCTCAAGGCCCAGGTGGCTTGCCCCAGTTCTCCTCCAGCAAGAAGGCATAGTGAGTGCCTGGTACTCCCGCACGATCATGAGGTAAGCAACATTGAGGTTGGGACTGTTGAACTGGGCCTCCTTGTCATGAATAACCTCCTCGATGAGGGCTTGGTGTCTCTGGAAGACCCTCAACATTGTAGCCATCCTTCTTGAGATCTTGGAGGACGGAGTAGATGGAGTTGAAAACATTCGAGATATGCTCTGAGACCCAACATTGCCCTTATGCGGTGGGAAGTCGAAAGCGCTTATTGCCGCTTTCTTCTTCTCCTGCAGAGACAATAAAAAAGCTAACTATTTTTTGTGTTTTGTTGCCAACTTATACATACAAGAGTTGAGAAATGAGTATTAGTATATTCACCCACTAGGAATTTGTCATGAAAGTGCAGACTATATCACATAATTCTCGATTTGCGCCTTCCTTTCATTGTGAGAATAGTAACATCCGGCATGCTAGGCATCTCCTTTTGATTAACTGAATTAATTGGAGGGCCTTGTGATGCCGAACTACTCATATCGAGATGAAGTAGATGCATTTCTTGAGAGCCAGGTAAGTTGCTCATACTTTGAGCCTCGAAATTGCATGAAGCAATGCATATAAAAATGGTTAATGAATTCTAGTTTACGTAACATGTTCACTATAGCTTATTTGTCTCACACCTTGATTTTATATACGCCATCTCTGCTTTGTCTCACGTATAGTTCTGTGGCAACCAAAGTAAGTTGATAAATATCTGAGATGTGAATTATCTAAAGTAGAACGAGCGAGAATTCAGTTATATTCTATGATCCATGAATGAAAGTGAATTGATTAAGCATTGAAAGCAAAGAATAAGTCTAAATGGAGGCTAACTTATGTTAAGTATAATACTCGGTGCTTTGTTCGCGATAATCGTAATTAAATCGAAACTTAATTTATTCTATCGGTTTCTCGAATTGTAACTTTCTAGAACTCCATTGTTTGTGTACTTCGCCATTCATCCAAAAAAGCACAATGAGATACATATTGTGTCAATAGATGAGAAAAGGCATACATCTTTTTACTACGTCATCAGGTTCCCAGATAACCGAGAATAGTAACATGAATAGGAATGAATTCATGATTTCAGCTTTTGTAGTGTGTGAAACCTATATGATATTCACATGAAAATACATGTTCCATCAAGTTTGTAGAAAGAGAGATACTATCATCGCCCGATGGATCAAACCACTCATCGTTTTTCCCATCGTTTGACCTAACAATCATAACAATCCTATGCAACAACATGAACCACAGGTCAATAAAAGATGCCACTCCCAAGGTACAATTGGCCCTGATGTCAGGTAAAGACGTTACCTTCATACTCCGGCGGGGCGACAGCGGCGACGGGGCCCATGTAGCTCACGGGTGGTTCCATCCACGATGCGTTCCCCCACTCGCCGGCAGCGTAGAGGGAAGGGGCGGTGGGGGGATCAAGGCTCGGGCTGGAGACCGTTGGGTCGGCGGGACGGGGGCGTCGACGGTGAAGGGGTCCGCGGAGTGGGAGAGGGAGGAGAACACCGCGTGCGGTGGGGGAGAACCCCGGTGATCGCCGGAGTAGGGGAACATCTCGCCGGCTTGCTTGCTGGAGCCATGGAGGCGTCGCGAGGGAGCTTCTGGTGGCGCAGCGGCTCGCTTCGCTTGAAGATTGTAACATGGTACACGCGGCGCGGGGAAATGTGCCGGTTGCAGAGGCCTCTATTTCTTCACCAAGATCGCGTGGAGGCCATGGTGGGAATGGGGAACAGGGGGAGGAGGAGCCGTGGAAGGGAGACGGAAATTTCCAGGAGACGGAATGCCTTCGCGGAGGAAAGGAGAGGGCGGCTTGGCTTGGTGGCTCGCTCGGGGCTGGTTTCATCGCTTGAAGATTGCAACACGCACACGCGGCGCCATCTCGTGTCGTGCTGCACGGCCGCGCGCGTGCAGCACGATACTAGAAGATTTTTTCCGACTTATATCGACCACCGCTATGACACAAGTACCAACGTGGTTGTGCCACGCCGCCACTTTTTGCATGGCCAACCGGTGCTCCACGCGCTATGGCCAGGGGCTAAGAGCAAGCCCAACCCACCCCCTAAACCTCTCCCTATCCTAAATTATAAGGAGAATTAGAAAAATGTGAGCTCCAACCCAACCCTTATAAGGAACCCCTATTCTAGGGAGACCTCTTCTCACCCCTACATCTAGGAGCTTTCTCCTTCCCCTTACTATTTTCTTCAATATTTTTTTATTTGTTATTTCTATTTTTAGGAAATGATTCATGGGTGCAAATAATAATAATGTTTAGATAAATAATAGGGATGAGTAATAAGGAGTGTGGGTTGGAGACAAATTTGATATAGAGTGCCCTTAATTTTTACACCACCCCTAAATGAGTGATTTAGGGGGAAAATAAAAGGATTTGGGTTGGAGTTGCTCTAAGAGTCTTTGAGGAGTTGTAGCTTTTTTAAAAGACTGTTTTTTTTACTTTTTGAGCTGAAAAACAGCTATAGTTTTTTTATATAAAAGACATTTAATAGATAGCTAATTTCTCTCAGTAATAAACTGCAAAACAACTTATTCACAGAACTTATGCTAAACAACCAACTTAGGATAAATATGTTCAGGGTCGAGGTTATATGCTGGTTTCTGATTCTCTGAACGATGTTTGAGACATTTTTCTTTTAGTTGGTCGTAGGGCTTCTTTGACAAATTCACGTCAAGATATATATTTAAGCGAGTCGCTTTCGTTCTCCTAAATAGATTTTTCAGCTACAACTGGAGCTTACTTTTTTATAAAAATGAAAGAACCCTTCGATCAAGAGCCACAAATGTGGATTGGTTGAAGGCCATATTTGGAATGCAGGAATTTTAATTCCTGCAGATATCGTGAGAAGTTTCCCGCGTCCGCTTATTAGCTGGAACCGGTTCTCTTGGACGATTTTCAAATTATTGAAGTTATTATTATTATTTTTTTGACTTGGTTCCAGACTGACTACCACCCGAAACTGTTGTTCATCAGATTCAAGTTGAAAATTCCGTATTTAAACCTAGAAACTTGTCTATTTACTGTCTTGTTTTTTAAACCCCGCACCACACACATCACGGTGAACAGGCAGCAATTTACGCTCTATGGAGCTACAGAAGGTTAATTTAAGAGCTCTTTTACAATACATAAGAATGAATATGGGCCGTCCATTTCTTTAGATCTAAAGGTTGAGATTAGATTAGATTTGACCATACTACCATGTGTAGTATGGGTAGTATAACCCATAGAGGGGTATAATGATAAATAATTTTCTGAGCCAGCACCCAACCCTGTGTCTCGTGGAGAGGTATAATGGTAATTGAGCAAAATGGCATTCAGCACTGCCCCGACCCCAAGCCAAAAGACCAGAATGCCCTCGACAAATCAACGGTCAGATTTAATTTCTACTACCGCTATATACTACCATGGTAATGCACATTAAAAATTCTCTAATTTAAACTTCATCTTTTCTTGAACAGCCGAGTCTTTCTCTCTCTCTGGATCACACACGCCACAACGGCATGCACAACCCAACTCGTCAAGTTTCCACCTTTATTTACGTTGATCGTCGCCAAAAACACGATCAAATTCAACTGCCCTCTCTACAACCAAGCAATCCATCCCTGCTGCAGAAGCCAACGGGAGCTTCAAAGGCAATTCCTACTTCCACGGGCAGCCATGCAAATCCTCCAGGATCCCAGGCTATTTAAGGGCACCACAGATCGAACGCCATACCAGGCCATCTCACTACCCTCCTCTCATCCTTCACCAAAATAAATAAAAACTTCGCCTTCCAAAGCATCAGCCTCGCTGGGGCAACAATATTCACCTGAGGAAGGGGAAAACACACACACACACGCAGCCATGGCCTCGCTCCGCATCCTTCCGGTGATCGTCGCCATCCTCTTCTACGTCCTCGCCGGCGAGGGGACAGCCGTTGCCACCGACGCCCCCGACTACCTCATCCAGGGCCGCGTCTACTGTGACACGTGCCGCGCCGGGTTCGAGACCAATGTCACCGAGTACATCAAGGGTACGTATGCGTTTCTCAATGCTGCACTGCAGATCATACATCTCAATGAATCTATGAACAGCTGAAGCAAATAGTGCCTGGGCTCTGAAACTGCAAAGAAGTTCGCACATAAGACTCTGAAAATCAAACGGTGACATAGCGCATTAAGGGTCTGTTTGGCAGAGCTTCAGATCCTGATTCTCCAGCTCTTGATTCTCTATGGAATCGATTCTCTGGTGGAAGTGATTCCTATCTGAGAATAGTTATGAACTTGGTGAGGAGATTTATAACTGGGAGGTTGTGAATCAGGTAGGGAGCAGGTTTTTTTTGACTCCCAGGCTGCAAATCAAAAAACATGAATCACTTCTTCGGATTTCTATGTGAAGCTAGTTGATTTTTTCTTGTTTAGTAGAGCTCCTCAACTTCTTATAGGAAAGCTGAAGCTAAAAACTCTGTCAAACATGCCTTACAAGTTTTAACATTGGGTAACTTGGCTTCTCGATCGCAGGTGCCAAGGTCAGGCTGGAGTGCAAACGCTTCGGCACCGGCACTATCGAGCGCGCAGTTGATGGTGTGACCGACGAGACCGGCACTTACAAGATCGAGCTCAAGGACAGCCACGAGGACGACATCTGCGAGGTCGTCCTCGTCGAGAGCCCCCTACCGAACTGCGCCGAGATTCAGGTCCTCAGGGACCGCGCACGCGTGGTGCTCACCAAGAACGTCGGCATCTGCGACAACCTGCGCTTCGCCAACCCGCTCGGCTACCTCAAGGATGTGCCGCTGCCCATGTGCGGCGAGCTGCTCAAGCAGTTTGACTTGGCTGATGATGAAGAGTGAGGTGACGGTCGCCGTTGTATCACCGGAGAGGCTGCACAAACCGGAAATCAACTACCTGGCTTGCAAATAGCATGGATGTATCCGCAAAGTACAGAAGTAATGCATAACTATGTCTGAAAACATGAAAACTGTATTTTTGCCGTCTATTTAATGTTATTTACAGCCTTGTGACTTACCAGATATGCAGTTCTGCATTCTTTCCACTAATTCTTAGTCTGTAATTAAGCAGAAAGGCATGCGGTAACAGAAACTTGCCAACCAGAATCACCACCGATCCAACTTGATATGAACAACATCATTTCATATCTTTCAAAATTACTAACTTACAAAGCGCTCATTAAGTTAGTTAAGGCCAAGGTGTACATTGCACCTGCAGCACTGTATTCCGGTTACATCACATATAAGTATGGGCTAATCCTATGGGGCTTCTATGGCACAGATTTGGCACAGATTGTCCGAGCGGGAACCTCTTCACTACCAAGGTTTCAGGTCTCCAACAGGTCCGGCGGTCCAATTGAGACGCTTATCACCAGGTTGTAAGAACACACCCTGTGGGTGCGGGAGCTTGCGAGCTAGCCCATTCAAGATCTGGTGGAACGCGTCTCTTGGTTGGGCTGGCTGTGGGAACAACATGGCCTGCTTCATCGATGGATTTGCTAGCAATCTTTGCTTTCTTAAAATATCGTCGATAGGCATTGATGTGAGGATGGTGTCTAACTTTGGGACATCCTTCTCCTCAACAAACACACCAATTTCCTCCCATGGGATTGCATCAGCAAATGGTAGCACAATATCATCGGCTATGATGACTGGAATGCAGCCGAAGACCACAGCCTCAACCAACCTTGGGCTCCATGGAGCCCAGCCCAATGGGCACAGGCAGAAGATAGCACGCTGCATGTCTTCGTAGTAAGTGGCAGGATGATCTGTGGAAATATCAAATAGAGGATTGCTCTTGAAATTCTCCCACAATGAAGCTCGTGCACCTCTGTGTAACAACATCACTGAAGTGAGCAAATGGGACCAAACAATTAGGACAAAATCCAAATCTGTTAAAACTTCAAAATCATTGCTACCTTGCATAGTACCCGCCCTCGGGATCATTCCCAGTGTCATAGAATAGTCCCCTGAAGTATACGAAGATGGAACGTGGTGTGTCAGGGGGGATCAAGTGGGCCTGCATTTTCTGCGGAGGGGCATAGGGCGGTATAATGATAGAACCCTCCTTCAGGCAGACATGATTCTCCTGTCCGAAAGTTTGGACCAATGTAGCACGTCGCAGCAATGGGGGAATTCCACGCTCAATAGCTTTTTCTTCCTGCAAATATCAATGCGACCGTTACACACATAGCTTCTGGGTAGAAAGGTGAATAAGGCAAGATCAAGCCCTAATTATGACCTCCATTAAATGGTATATCAAAGTCAAAGAGAAATCAGACAAAATCATGCACAAACAAGTTCGTGGTGAGCACTCACCTGATAGTGAAAGCAAGCCCCAAAATCATGCGGGACAACAAAGAAGTGATCTGCTCCATCGGTTCTATTCCAGAAGGGCCATTTTTTGGAAATATACTGGATTGCACTCCTCATCACCCGTGGTGACTTGAATGGCAAGGGCAGTCCAGCAGGAGTTAGGTCACAAGTAGTATAAACTGGACTGTAGAACCAATCGGCCTCCTTGGAATTGAGTGTCCGCACGGCACTTGAGAGCAAGAAACGATGCATGAATATTTCTGCAGCAAACATGTGATTGAGGCACCGGGGATCCTTGGTGACCATTTTCTTGTAGTACTTTCTTGGCAAGTCATAGATGTAGACCTTCAACCTTCCCACAGGATTGTCTTCTAGCACATCGCCAGCACTCCCTACAGTTCGATAGTTGTAGTTTCAGTATCAGCGAATGAACAACTCATATGATGATACGAACCAAATAAGAAGTAACTAAGGTGTACAGCAACGAAAGCGTGCGGCCATCATGTTAAATATAAACCACTTGAACATGATAAATTGAAACATGGGGTGACAAAGACCTTCTTAGAGTCAAATCAATTATTGTCATTGAGTTGTGTTTTCTTGTTGATTCCATGATATTATTACAACCAATTGAGAGAGGTGCTTCAATGCTTTTTCTTTTTAACAATTGCACAACTATTAAAACATAAATGAAAGGTAGATAGTGATTACTTATCCCTGTACTTGCTTTAAGATTTGTGTAATTTGTATTAGGAGGGAAAGCATGGAGGTACTGCTCACCAATTGAACCGAAATCACGATAATACTTGCACACGACCGCATAAACATAAGAAGCAAAGAACTAAGAAAAGCAAGAAATTCTGGAAAAGGAAACAAGGAATTGTTCCCAACACAACCTACAACTTCAGTTGGAAACTTGCAGCGGATGGTGATGATGACATCCACAATTCTGACAAGGAAAGAATCAAACTTGAATTGTAAACCTAACAGCCATACCACAACAATATCCAAAATGAAAGGCACAAAAAAAGAATAAATTTAACTGAACCGATCTGGATTCAGCAGCGCTCAAAGATGATCTAGCCCACAACTCCAAGCAACAGTCAAGAATTAATAATCTTCACGAATCACCACCAAATTGACAACCATACTACAACACCGCTTCAGAGCACCAATCAACAGAGAGATTGGAGGAAGAGAGGAACAAGAGCAAAGAAATCCTAGGTTCCTAACAACTAGAAAGAATCTAACCTTGAGAGAGAAAGAGGTATGGAGATAAATGGGGACGGAAGAAGAAGGGGGACCGTACCCGAGATGCGCTCGCTGTGCTGCTGAACCGCGTGATCGGCCTCGCCGGACTCGGCGGCGGCGGCGGCCGGCAGCGAGAGGACGGATGCGAGGGAGACGGCAACCAGGAGGAGGGCCACGGCGCGCCGGCGCCATCCCGTTCTTGATCCCATCGTGAACGCCGCCACCACCACCACCACCTTCTCCAGTCTCCTCCTCCCAGAGCGAGCTATGTTAACGAGGAGGTTGGATTTGGGTATTCGATAAAGGGAGGAGATAGAGAGAGATTGTGAAGCAAAGCAAAGATGAAGCCAAGAAGATTTTGTTAGGACAAATGGAGAGAATTGGTCCAGACTCCAGAGTCTCCAACCACGAGTCGACAGTAATCAAAGGGAAGCACTTTCTTTGACTAGCTATGGAGTCCTTTTCTTCAGGCCGGCTAGTTAAGAAGTTAAGATGGGGTTAGAAGTACTGGCCACTGTTGTTATCATGTTGGCTTTGTCTAATGTACTTACTCTGCATTAATAATGTCACTTCGCCGTCTCAAAAAACACGAAAAATAAAGTACTATGTAAACGGCGACTGGACTCTTTCTATACGGAATATTCAAAATGACTTATCAACCTTATTGGCTTTCTAAGAACCTGTATTTCTTTAGAAAAAAAATACACTGCCTGTACAACAGAAAAATTCCATGTCAGCTACTACTTGTTAAGTTCCTCTGAAACCACACAGATTCTGGAGATCTTTCAGTGAAAAGACACAGATTCTGGAGATCTTTCATGGACAAGGCTAATCAATAGTTCATCATTGGCAGTTCATTGATTGGCAAACAAAAATTGATTTGGGATAAGAAAAGAAAACATACCGTCATTAGCGCTGGAGAGGACTTTCAGCTTTAAACTGTATAGGTTATGCTGATAATGGAGTTAATGCAACAACTCATCTCTTACAGACAAAACCAAGAACCCAACAGACAAGAAATTTAATTCGACTGGACTGGACGAACTGCACAAACATTTGTTCCGTGCCTTAGATACAGAGTCCCTGCCAGATTCACATGTGTGGCCAATTATTCATCGCAATAGGTATAGGTAGCACAGAGATATGATCCAGAAAAATGGTAAGATGGCTATCTCATATTTTTCGTACACCAGCACCGAAACAAATTTATCTAATCCGAAACAAAAACAATTGCGGCATGCCGGCATACAAGTAAAATAAAAGAGGGGGGATGAGTTTGTACCGAGATGATGTATGGGTGGCGGAGGCAGAGGAGGAGGGCGACCTCGGAGGCGAACTGGTGCTCGACCTCGGAGGTGTTTGAGCTTGGGCCGTCTCTGTATGTTGACGAGGACCGGCGAGGCGACGGCGTGGAGGAGCAGCTGCGGCTTGAGGCGAGGGCCTGGGCAGAGAGGCGCGGTGTGGGGGACTTGGGGGCGACGCCCTGGGCGACTTGGGGGCGACTTGAGGGCGACGAGCCGACGACGTGGCAGAGATAAGACGACCTGGCCTGGGTGGAGGGGAGGCGCTGCGTGGAGGGGTGGCGGCGTGGAGGTCTTGTAGGAGCCACGATTTAGGTCACCAAATGCTTGGAGGGGAGGCACCGAGGCGTTGCGTGGACAGGGACAGTGCCGCGTCAGCAAAATGGACTCCGTGGGCCAGATGGGCTAACTCCGTGGGCCGGAACAGTTCCACCGGGTACCCGGTTGAAATTACTCATTTTGTACCTGTATCCGACCCATTTTCGTCGGGTATTTTCTATCCTGTATCCGACCCGTATCCGAAAAAAATTATCCGAGTAGTACCTGAATCTGTACCCGAACCAAAAATACCCGAACCTGTACCCGCAATTTCGAATAAATTTATCCCGGATACGGATACGGGTCGGGTATTACCCGACCCGTTTTCACCCCTAATTGTTATCTCTATTTGTTACTTGCTACATTAATGACTAGCAGCTCTATGTATTACTTGCTATATTTGTTGCTAGATACTCTGCATGTTTTTTGCTAGCTACTATGCATGTCACTTGCTAGCATCCTTTATGACAGTGACAATTACGGACAAATTTGTGCAATCAACCATTAGGGATTGCCCTAGGTGAAGTTATACATTGTAACACCCTAAAATTCCCTAAAAGTTATATAGTAGGTTCCAAAAATCCCTTTTCTATATTTTCTTAATTTTCCAAGATTTTCTACATTTAAGAAAAATCTTCCTTTAAATTTACCTACTATTTTCAATTTTTAAATTTATTTGAAACTTGCCTAGAGCCTAAAAATAATTTATTTGGGTTTTAAATAATCTTAGGAGCCTCCCCAAAATTTTTCAAAATTTTCAGAGTTAGTTTTCTAATTTTAAAAATTTAAACTTCTTATTTGTGTTTAAATCAATTAGGAAAGCAATTTAAAATCAGTTTCGCGTTGGTGGGCTGAATTCCTTCCTTCGGCCTGGCCCATTGCTGTTCCAGCCAGCCTCCAATCCGTGCGCCAACCTTCCTCGAGCTACCTTCCCTTTTCCACCTTCTTCGCCGAGAAGCTTCTCCTGCCGAAGCCGCTATTTCCCTCTCCCCGCACTCACTAACGCCCAAGCCCACTTGCTAGTCGTCATCCTCCGTGTGCCCACACCTACTATAGGAGAGCTCCCGAGCAACTGTAGTGCTCCTGGGTTTTGACATTGGCACCCACCAATTTGGATATGTCATACTTGCCAAGACAACCCCATGACGACCTGCCTCCAAAACTGAGCTCAGTATCCATCGAAAGCCATCGCCGCTTGTCATATCGGCAAAATCTCCCGAGCAACTATCAAAGAACAACAAGTGTAGCATCTTCATCCCACCTTTAAAGCCTAGCTAAGTGTGCCATCCTTCTTCTCCAAGCTAGCCGCCTCTTTTTACCCTGCAACCCATATCTTCCACGAAATTGCTCGGAACGCCAATGTCATTCTCAACATTGGTGCCCTCCATCGCGCTTTGCCTAGACCATGCTCTTCCCAGTGAGCTAACTCCACGACACTTGTGTCACCTTACACCACTCTGGATTTTCTTCAATACCTATCAAACAATTTGATGATTTGTGCAGTGTATCGCTAGCCTCGTATTTTCTTCCCCAACTCTGGCCGCTGCCATCACCAGTGCCACACTACTGTTCCTAGTGTTTTCCTACCTTAAACATGGTCCTTCATAGCAACTCTACAATCCCCTAGATCTCACCGTGCGATCATTTGCAAATCAATCCCTCGGCAACACCAAGTTTTGTGTGAAACCTACCGCCGTCACCATTGTCATTGCCACCCTTCCCTCTTCAATGGGCCTTAGACTTGAACCTGATCATTTGTATACTCCTAGTCATCCCTAGAACCTTATGTGCACATTAGTTTTAGCAATACTTCACCGCTAAGCTCCACTACCATTCTAGCTCACCACTGTCCTGTTTTCCCTACTGCCAGTGTTTCTCCGAAATGCTTGGCCATCAATAGCCTCCTGGGTAGGTACCTAGAGACCCCATGATGCTTTTGCACTCCTCGTTCATCTTGTGTGAGCCATTTCCATGCTAGTTTCCTTCTACCTCTTCCGTTGTCGCTCTTCATCACCATCAGCACGGCTCCGACCACCACACATTATACTGGCACAACCAATGGCCTCGTCGTCAACCTAGCAACCCATTTTGCAACTTTCCACCGCCAACCCCCTTGCCGTTTACCGTCGGTGAGCATTGCCTAAGACCACCGCCACCCTCCTTTGTTTCTTTCATCTATTCTCTGGTTCTCTCTCAAACATCTCAGGCCCATATGTCAATTGCTTAAAATATGATTAAGAGAATAATTAGTGGTTAAAGATGTGATTAGTGCCTAATGCAAGTATGATAGATGGGACCCACTTATAGTTTTGTAATTAAATTAAGTTTAAGGTTGCATGAGACTGGCAGATAGGACCCACCTGAGAAAAATCAGTAAAATAACAAAAATCTAAAAGGTGGACCCCACTGCTAAATAAATAAAAATAAATAAAAAACCTGTCTTTAGTTTAGTAAGAATACATTTTCCCCCTAGGATAGCATAGTCTCATAAATGCGCCTTCGACATCACTCTTAGCACAGTACTTTATCTTTTCTTTGTTTTGATTTTCTCAACCGAGCTAAATTAAAATATTTATAACTTTTGTATATAAACTCCAAATTGAATGAAACTAATTTTTAAATTTTTCTAAAATCACAATATTTCATAATATGCAAAAATATTTGTATTTAGTCTACATTTGAACTCATTTGGCTCTTATTTGTGCTATTCGGTGTTTTGTGTGTAGATATCGACACCTCAAAACTTCCCAAAACTAATGCCGAGCAAGACACAGTGTTCAATGAGTAAGGAAGCACCCCTTTGATTATGTTGATCCTATGTTTCACTGTTATGTATATTGTGTTCAAAACTATTACGCATATGTGTATTTTCAATAAAAATCACTATATTGATGGGATCAATAGATATGTCCAACTGTTGCATATAACCTACCTTGGTAAATTGTTATCCCACTATTGTCACCTTAGTAACTATTATCCACTACTCAAATAATTAATTGTGGAAATGTGGAATAAACGTATGATAGATACTTAGCCTTGCTTATACCGATATCATGTATACTTTGTTAGACTATGGTCAAAATGTTCACTTGAGAAATATTCAAGTTATGGTCTAGAGGTTGTACCTCTATTATTTTTGCTAAAAATAACATCAAAACATGTTTTAGACTTGTGCAAATGGTTGTGGAGACCAGTGTTTGTGCATGAGATGTGGATATGTGTGTTGTCTCACCTGAGTACTAAGGATCGAGTCTATGGTATAGTTAGATCCGAGAACCAAATGTACAAATTACACGTGCCTTTTACGAAATAGTTCTAGCATAACAAGTTGTCGTTGACTAGCAACAAAACCGCAAGTGGTAGCAACTTGGTGAGATTGGGCTAGTGGGTGGCATAAAGGGTGTACTCCCTGTTTGTAGGATCCTTGCTAGGTAAGTAAGGTCCACCAATACAATGGTTAAGCTCTTGGAATGTTGGAGGGGTATTCCTTATCCTAAAGGGGGTATCGATGGGTCTATGGTGCAGCTTTGTCATAAACTCTTAAATTAGGTACCTATGGTATCATGTGACATGTGTTTACATGGTGGAATATTTATGCCGTGTGGGTAAAATTGTACCGTCTCTACATAGTGTATGAATCTATTTAAATAGTCATGTCTCCAGTCATGGATGAGTTGGTGAATCCTCATCCATAGTGGTTTTCTTCTTTTAAAATGGTATTGGGAGTGTATGGATGGGAAATTGACGGAATAATTAACTATTTGCCACTCTTACGGGGGTCAGTGGTAACAGATTTGCCCTGTCAGTGACTCATATCACTGTAGCGTGTCAGTGACTCATATCACTGTAGCACTCCGTAAGGGTGGCAAATAGTTAAAAGCCCCGAAATTGATACATGGTTTGACAAGCAAAAAGAGTTTTGCTATGGTTTCATGTTTGTAGAAGTACGTTACATATTTATATTTGTTACATAACCTTTATCATTACTTGTTATCAAATGTCAAATGCCTTTTTTCAACTTTCTATTTACAATCTATTATTAGATATTTATTGTGAAAAAAAGCTTGCTTTATGCAAAAATTGAAAATATAGTAGGATAGCCACTCTATTGATATAGCCTTGCATACTATATACTTTTATTTAAAAGTCTTGCGGACTATGATTTTTGTACTCACCGTTGCTTGTTAAACATATTTAGAAGATGTGAAAGATGACCCACGCATGATTACTTTTATGCCACAAGTTTCGGTGATGAGGACTTCGATTTCTAAGGTCTCCATCTAGTCAATTGCATGTAGGTAGCCTAGGCATGCTCGCTAAACCCTATCACCTTCATAATTTTGCTATGTAAAGCTATTTTGCCGGTCGGGCCATTTCGTTGTCAAAACCAGTCATGTATGACTTCATTTCGGATGCTTAACATTAAGAGTTATTTGACTTCCCGTTGTGTACGGATGTGGCATGTCAATGTTGGATGTGTGTGCTAGCGACTGACCATGAGACTAGCATGGTATATACATAGAATTCGGAAACGTAGTTTACATGTCTAGCATACACTCAACTCCACGACCCACGAGGAGGTGGTTCCCATGACCATACATTATTTGATAGTTCTACATGTTATTTACTACATTAATTCTTGACAAATATGCATTAATTGGTAGCTCTACATGTTGCTTGTTGCTAGCAACTCTGCATGTTACTTGCTGAGAGATTTTGAAATTTGACACCCTTTAAACACGAATTTTTCAATATTTGACACCCTGGCCCACTGTCATTGACTCAGATGGACCCACATGTCATACACAGAGCCCGAAAGGCATACGAATTGGGTGTCAAATATCGAAATACCCCGTTACTTGCTAACATCTCTCTGCAACTTGATAACAGTTATAAACAAATTTGTGCAATTAACTACTAGTTGTGACTCTATATTTGTCGCTAACCACTCTGCATCTTATTTGCTACATTAGTTGCTACATGTTAGCAGCTATACTTATGAGCTCTTTGTGTTACTAGTTGCATCACCTGGGTAGTGAGATATATAATTATTACTATCAGCGGGAAATTACGTGCTACCAGCACATATAAGTTGCTAGAGACAATTTTATTAATATGACTCCGAAACATATACAACATGGGTTGTATTTTGTTAAGCTCATCGTATATATCAAAGTGGTTTACACAGGACACAAATTGGACGTTCATTTTTAGAGAAAATGAACAAGTACATCATGTAGTCACAGCATCCATTCGCTTGACCCATCGAACAGCATGTGTATCATATCTGATAGCGGAATAAACTCACGCAACAATACTTGCATTGGCCTTCAGGCGTATATGTATACAGGAGGTACAACCGAAAGAGATATTTCAGGGATTGCATCCAATCCCAGTTATACCTAAAATAGCCTACTAGCCAAATACAGAGGAGACGTAGAACACGAACGTCTCAAAGAAGATGCATGTAGGCACGCAGAGCGTGGGTCCCGCCGACCGAATATGAGTCTAACAACCGAATATATGTCTAACACTCCCCCGAAGTCGAAACGGTAGAAGGTCGGACGTTGAGGCTGGACCGGAACTCGGTGAAGATCGCCGTAGGAAGACCTTTGGTGAAGATATCCGCATACTGTGATGTTGTAGGAACATGAAGTACGCGAATTTGGCCGACGGCAACACGCTCGCGAACAAAGTGTAAATCGATCTCCACGTGTTTAGTCCGTTGATGCTGGACCGGGTTGGTGGAGAGATACACTGCGCTGATGTTGTCGCAATACACCACGGTAGCTCGCTGAAGGGGAGAGTGAAGTTCAGCAGAAGCTGACGGAGCCAAGACGCCTCAGCAACCCCATTTGCAACAGCTCGATATTCACCAAAGACTAGAACGGGACACGCTTCGTGGCGTTTTGACGACGAGAGATGAGATTGTCGCCAAGAAAACGCCATATCTGAAGTGGACTTCCGGTGTCGGGACAACCAATTTCAGCCAGTCGTCGGTGTAAACAACCAGAGAGGTGGGGTTCGTCCGATGCAGGAGAAGGCCATAATCAAGAGTGCCACGAAGATAGCGAAGGATCCGCTTTACGGGGCAAGGTGGGGAACCCGGATCATGCATAAACAAGCGCACTGGCCGAACAAAGATAGGCAATGTCGGGCGAGTGAATGTGAGATATCGTAAGGCGCCCGCGATCTCGCGATAATCTGTGGCATCATCAACGTGGTCTCCGGTGGTGAGAGCTTCGAGTGGGTGTCAATAGGAGTACTTGCAAGGCTTGCACTCTGACATGCCGGCACGCTCGAGGATCTCCAGAATGTAGTGACGCTGAGAGATATGCATGGTTGCATGTTGTCTGGTCACAGACAGCCCGAGAAAGTGGTGTAGAGGTCCAAGGTCCTTCATGGAGAATTCTTGCTGCAAAGCCATAATGGTGCGGCGAAGAAGATCATCCGAGGAAGCAGTGAGGACAATATCATCAACATAGAGCAGTAGGTAGACTGTCCCGGTGCCACGGCGAGAGATAAATAGTGACGGATCAGACTTAGCTTCAACAAAACCCAGCGAGAGGAGATGTGCAGCAAACCGGCGAAACCAAGCGCGGGGCGCCTGCTTAAGGCCATAAAGAGATTTGTTGAGGCGGCAAACATGGTCAGGATGAGCCGGATCAACAAACCCAGAAGGCTGTACACAGTAGACGGTCTCGGAGAGGGTGCCATGAAGAAAAGCATTGTTGACATCTAGCTGATGAACTGGCCAGTCGCGGGAGAGAGCCAGAGTGAGGACTGTCCGAATAGTCGCAGGCTTCACAACAGGGCTGAAAGTCTCATCAAAATCAATACCAGGTCGTTGAGTAAAGCCCCGTAGAACCCACCGAGCCTTATATCGATCGAGAGACCCATCCGGATGGAGTTTGTGACGAAAAATCCATTTTCCAGTGACAAGGTTGACTCCAGGTGGTCGAGGAACGAGATCCAGTGCCATTGGCTCAGAGAGTCAGATATTCGGCGGACATGGCGAGCGCCGCTTAGGATCGCAAGAGCTCATGAGAAGTCTTGGGAAGTGGCGAAAGTGCTGCAGCGTGAAGATTCAGCCTGTCGATCGGAAGACGAAACCCGGTTTTGCCTCTGGTGGTCATGCGATGTGCATTGGTCACGAAGGGAACAGGGACCACAATGGGAGGACCTCCGGTGCGGCTAGTTGCAGCAGGCGCCAGAACGTGCGGACTCGGTGGTGCAACGTCAACTGAAGAAGGCGGCGAAGAGAGAGTCGAGCAAACTGGCGCAGGCAGCCGCCTTCTTGCACCATCGTCTTAACGGCGAGACCGGCCGAGTAGATGCTCGTGGAGACGATGGTCGACGCTGGGCCAGCTCCGCTGGCAACAACCCATGGCCAGAGGCTCACAGGGGCAGCAGGGCCGGACGAGAAAGGAGCCGGCAGACCTTGGTCGGTTCGGCTGGCAGCAACCTGCGATCGGGAGTCAGCAAGGGCAGCAGAACGAGACCAAGGGACAGCAGGCGGGTCTTGAGCAGCAACAGGGCAGCCGTCACGGACTTCTGGTGAGGCGTCGGTGGGGGAAGCCGCAGGAGGCTGTATGGTACCTGCAGAGGGACGCGGCCCAATAGGCAACGTAGAGGACTCCATCTCCATCAAAAAATCAAGGTTAGTGTGGTCGGATGATGCGTGTGCCAACTCAACGAAAGGAAAGGAATGCTCATCAAAGGTGACGTGTCGGGAGATGATGACACGATTCGAGGTCATGTCGAGACATCGATAACCCTTGTGCTCAGACGAGTAGCCAAGAAAGGTGCATAAGGTGGAGCGAGGAGCAAGTTTGTTGGCAACAGTCGCAGAGAGGTTGGGGTAGCAACGACATCCGAAAACGCGAAGATGGTCATAAGTGGGTGGAGAGCCATGCAAGGCATGGTAGGGGGTGGAGAAGTGGAGTGTTTTGGTGGGGTGCCGATTTATAAGATAGGTGGCAGTATGCAGGGCCTCGACCCAATATTGAGGAGGCATGCTAGCTTCAATGAGGAGAGAGCGGACAACATTGTTAATGGTCCGAATGGAGCGTTCTGCTTTACCATTCTGCTGGGAAGTGTAGGGACACGACATTCGTAGAGAGACGCCGCGAGTGGCAAAGAATGAGCGAGCCGACAGATTGTCGAATTCTCGGCCGTTATCGCATTGGACTTGTTTGATGGTGGTGCCAAATTGTGTTTGGACGTGCGCAAAAAAATGGGAAAGAGTGAGGAAGGTGTCTGACTTGAAGCGCAAGGGAAACGTCCAAAAGAAGTGGGAGCAATCATCAAGAATAACTAAATAATACTTATAACCAGAGACACTAGCGACAGGAGAGGTCCAAAGGTCACAATGTATTAAATCGAAATTCCGAGATGCATGAGAGCTAGATGGCACAAAAGGTAGACGAATGTGGCGGCCTAACTGGCAAGCATGGCAAAGATTATTACTGGTGCTATGTTTACAAGAAATAGCAGTGGAGCGGGTCAAATGACTGAGGGCGTCCGCTCCGAGATGACCAAGGCGGCGGTGCCAAAGGGTGGCGGTGGTAGTGACCAATGCATGAGAGGCAGGCGACGACGGGAACATCGGGTAGAGATCGCCAGAGCTATTGCACCTGGCTATGATGTTCTTGGTGCGAAGATCCTTCACAGAAAGGCCAAAGGGGTCAAACTCGACTGAACAATTATTGTCAATTGTAAAGCGACGGACAGAAATTAAATTTTTGATGATTTGTGGTGTGACCAACACGTGGCGGAGAGTGAGAGGACCATGTGCAGCAGGAAGGTGAGTAGACCCTACTGAAGTTATGGGAATCAAAGAGCCGTTGCCTACAACTATGCTAGAAGGAAAAGAGGCAAGGGATGGGTGGGAAAGGGAAAGGTTACCGGCGTCGGATGTCAAGTGATTACTGGCGCCTGAATCCATGTACCAGGTGGTAGATGGCGGAGGCGTCAGTTGCATAGAGTCAAGGCATCGCCAAGGCGACTGGTCCAGCCCCATGAGCGCCGATTCGGAGGGGCTCTTGAGGCGCGATTCTTGGAGGGCTCGCCGAGGCGTCTTGTTGTAGTTCATGTGCCACCCGGGCAGACCCGACTGAGATCCAGGGAAGCCAGGCGGACCGTAGGAAACCCCAGGGGCGCCGTAGATAGGCCAGGGAGTGGCGACATCCTGCCCAGTGGCAACGGTGAGCGCGTGGGGCGCGCTCGGCGTCGTAGGACGGGGCGCCTGGCCTCCGGTGTTCGGGCGCTGTGCGTTAGCAGGCCATACCTGCACAGTGCCCGTCCAAGGGTTGAAGAAGGAGGGCGGCCAGCCAGCCGGGGCGTTCGCCGGAGCCCGATCACCGCCGCCGTTGCCGCTGTTGTTGCGGTTGGAGCGACGTCGGCGGTTGTTGTTGCGGTTTCCGCCCGCCGTGACCTGTGCACTGGTGTTGTAGCTTGAGCCACCAGATGCGCCGGGACCGGATCCAAGAACGCCACTGGAAGATGAACGTGCGGCGCCAGTGGAAGGCGGGCGAGCATTGGTGGAGAGAAGGACCGTAGGGGGGCCCTTGGCCTTGTCGTTAAGAGTAAGCTCCTCCAGGAGAAGATCATTGCGGACTCTGTCGAAGGATGGCAGCGGGTTTTGGCGCTTGGTGAAGGATTCCACATGCGCGAAGCGTTCGTTGAGGCCGCGGAGGGTGGCCAAGACGAGCGTGCGATCAGTGATGTGTTCACCAAGGCTGCCAAGCTGATCTGCCATTGATTTGAGACGTCGGCAATAATCTGAAATTGAAAGATCACCTTGGGAAAAAGCGCGGAACTCCGTTTCGAGCAGCAGGGCACGGGTTTCCTTGTTGCCGAGGAACATGTCTTCGAGAGCGAGCCACACAGCGCGACTGGTCGGCCGATGGTTGGGGTCGCTGGAGGTCATGACTGTCTCGAGAAGATTGGCAGAGATGGTGCCAAAAATCCAGGAGATCACAACACAGTCCATGCGATGCCAAGGGGCGACGTCGGGGTGGGTATCGTCGGAGAGCACGTGGTCGGTGAGAGCGTACTTCCCAAGATTGATGAGGTGGAGGCCGCGCCACTTGGGGTAGGAAGGGGAGCCGACTTCAAGAACCATGGGAACAAGGGCCTTGATGTTGGTGAGAGCGACCGCCTGAGCGTGAAGATTGACGATGAGGAGGGAGTCGGCTTCGTCCTCACGACGACGACGCTCGGCGGCCTCTCGCGTAGCATCTAGGCGACGTTGCTCGGCCTCAGCTTCGGCTTCAGCGAGACGGCGGGTCTCGTCGGCGCGGCGTTGATCCTCCAGAGCGCGCGCAGCGACAACCGCGCGAAGGTCCTCGACCTCTTTGCGAAGCAGGTCAAGTTCGCTGGGGTCGCCGGCCATTGAGAAGAAGCGAACACGACGAAACACTGCGAAGCAGGATCGACGCTCGAGGGGTGGACGTACTGAGCGGGCACTCAGCACGGAGAAGCGACGGCGATCAGATGGATCGCCGGTTTAAGCAGTGGAAGAAGATCGGAAAAAGTATCTGATACCATGATAGCGGAATAAACTCACGCAACAATACTTGCATTGGTCTTCAGGCGTATATGTATACAGGAGGTACAACCGAAAGAGATATTTCAGGGATTGCATCCAATCCCAGTTATACCTAAAATAGCCTACTAGCCAAATCTGAGGAGACGTAGAACTCGAACGTCTCAAAGAAGATGCATGTAGGCACGCAGAGCGTGGGTCCTGCTGGACCGGGAATATGAGTCTAACAACCGGGAATATATGTCTAACAATATCATGTATGCATTTTACAAGTGCCACAAATCTTGAAGCAAGTGAAGTAATTATCTACCCTTCTTTCATACTTTAATATTTATATAACTTTTAAAAAGAAATGCATAGAAACATATCTCGAGATAAACATACAGTAAATCTAATCCTCTCCTTTTAAGTAGATGAAGAAAGGGATCAAGTAGAATCGGTTTACTTGCTCGAAAGAATATGTATTTTTTTTTGATAAGGAAGCTTTTATTGATCTTAGTAAATTACATCAAGTTGATACAATTATACTAAGAAAACTCCCGGCCTCTACACAGCTAGGGTGTACACAGCCAAACACACACACACACACAAGAAAAGACAAAGGAACCGCCGCGGCAAACTACATCACGCAATATTGTCTTCAAGGCTATCCACCATCATAGCAACACTTGGACCACGATAAAAGCTCTCCAATGACAACGCCTCCAAGAAGGACTCGATACGCACACGCACCGCCATTGCCATGATCCAACCAGTGAAGGCCAGATCAAAGATTTTCACCTCGGAGAGTAAATCCTCAGATTACAAAACAATGCCTTCAACAAGGTCATTGCCAGGCACAACCAACCAAGGTCAGACCTAGGGATTTCTCCACAAGTCGGCACGGAGATCCCAAAGTTGCAACCACCCTCATTCCGAGCTAGTGCCGCCATACCACTTAATCTTAGCCAATAGCAACGGCCACCTTCTCAAGGCCAGACAAACAATTTTTAGATATTCGACTCTACGATGACAGATTCGCGAGCTAGCCAATAGGCACACGATCATCAAGTCCATAGAGTGCATCTAAAAAATGAGTTGTGTCGCCTAAGAAAGCGAATCCACGAATCGATGCTAAGATGACATAGGTCAAAAGAAATGTATGAACAACACTAGTTACTAGAGATGAAGACTCTGAAGCGAAGAGTAGTCACCCAGATCTGCCACCACCCGCTTCACCTTGATGCTCAAAGCGCCAGCTGGTCTTCGTGCGGCCGCCATTAGCACCGTCAGACACCTGCGCCGACGACCGAGCGCCTCGGCCTCGCAGCGCCGCCACCTCGCGCCTGCAGCGCCTTCGCACGGTCTGTCTTGACCTCCGTGTGCCCGCAACGCCGCCGATCGGACCGAAGCCGATGCCACCGAACCATCTCGGGAACGCCGCCGTCACCGTCCGCCTCGGCTTCCGAGCACGGAACCCAGCCACCTCGGCTTCCGCACCCGGCTTGCGCGACGCTCGAAGCGTCGCCGCCTCGCTTCCAGCGCCAAGCGCTGCACCGCCGCCCGCCATTGCCGCCGCCGACCACTGGAAGTACCACCGCCGTCTTTCGCCGTCGCTTGCCCGCCGCCCCCTCTCACGCTGAAACTTCGCTGCGCCGGCACTCGCCGGCGGCGTCGCTCGCCAAGCTCGCAAGCCGCAGCGCACCTCACGCGCCGGGATTGCCGCGCCGCTCGATCGGTCTCCAGAAGCGCATCAGCCCGCCCACTCGATCGGCCTCCAGAAGCGCTGCTCGCATAAGAGGTGGCGGCGGCTAGGGTAAACCCTAGCCGCCCACACACACCGGATGGGAATGTATTGAAGGCCTCAAAAGAATATGTATGGCTGCAAAATCTTAATCAGTTTGGTTATCTGATGTTGCGATTTATCCAATTCTGTGGTGTTTGTTTATTTATCAGTAGTACAAGCTTGGCGCCAGTAGTGTTGACGCCTTCCTTCAACAGAACCGTCAAATACGACGTGGGTTGACATTCGACAAGTTGTCAAGTTCCCTTCGCTACGTGCGGTTTGGGTGCTAGTTCGACAAGAGAATAGCCAAATTCTAGTATTATGCTATGTGCAAAACAGGAGGAGGATCTTGGACCGAGAAGGAAAGCTTTCGAATCATTTTTTAATGCGTCTTTAAAAGAACCAATTTGACACTGTAGCAGCTATTGCATACGTGTGCTCTACATCTTAGGTGCTACAGGAGCCATCGATCTGGAGCGTCAGAAGACTCAGAACTACCATCCAGTGGAGCAGAGAGCGCACATCAAAACACTGCACCGCAACACTTCTTTTCGTTTAGCGAGAGAGAGAGAGAGAGACCATGAGTTGATCATAACTGTGTGCACCGCGCACGCAAATGAAGCTGCCACGGCGCAAACAAAGGACGACGACAGAGTCCAGGCTAGGGGTGAGAATGGGACAGGAAATATCCGCTCGATCCGATCTCGAATCCGTTTAAAATCCGTACCGATGTTATCCGTATCCGTATCCAGAAAATCCGATGTGATATGGGTTAGGATATGAGAAGAGCAATATCCGATCCGTATCCGAAAAATCTCATGTAATATGGATTAGGATATGGGAAGAGCAATATCTAACCCGATATCCGGTAAATATCCGACCCGATATCCGGATAAAATCAGTTATTCTTCCATTAATTTGGTACATTACTGGATAGATAGAATAGTTGTTTGATACTGGCACTAAAAAACGGCAACGACTGTGGTGCAATCAGCCCTCCCGTGCAATTACCGTGCAATCCAACTAAGAAAAGTTTCGAAAAATTCTGAAAAAAATCATGGATGTATATCTCATCTTACCCCATCTACATATAAAATTTCATGATCAAATTCGTCCTATGCTAGAAGTTACAAAAAAGATAAATTTGAGGTGCATTTGAACTTTTTAAGTTTGTCAGAAATTTGTCTTTTTTGTAACTTCTAGCATAGGACGAATTTGATCATGAAATTTTATATGTAGATGGGGTAAGATGAGATGTACATCTATGATTTTTTTCAGAATTTTTCAAAACGTTTCTTAGTTGGATTGCACGGTGATTGCACGGGAGGGCTGATTGCACCACAGTCATTGCCCTAAAAAACACTACTTTGTTATTAAACGTGAACTTCAACAAATCTATTAACAAACAAATAGAGTGATGACATAATGCTTTTACCTAAATTGATTTGTTCAACTTATTTGATAAACTTCTTTTCTATTCAAATTACTGGAATTAGTTGAGTCACTAAATTGCACCTCTAACTATACTACTATCATACGTTGAAATAATTATGACTTGAAGCTAATGTTGTAAGGTTAATGCTTCATTCGTTCTTTTACGTACGCAATTATGTACTATACTACTATCCGATTATGATATCCGATCCCGACCGAATTAAATCGTATCCGCTCCGTATCCGAATCCCGAATAATCCGAATTCGTATCCGTATCCAGGACATCCGTATCCGACTCCGAATCCCGAAAAAAAATATGAGTTAGGATACGGGACGAGCAATATCCGCCTGTATCCGACCTGGTTTCACCCCTAGTCCAGGCCATACAAGTTGCCGTGTGTACAGGAGAAAAAATAAATGTCGTTCGTACGCGTCATCTTTCTTTCTGCCATTGCAAGGCTACCTTATTAAGAAAACCAAAACCATTTGATTATGCCGTGTGAGACCGATCACTAGGGTTCCGTTGCTTTTCTCGGCTCCTCGTTTTTTTAAAAAAATAGACTCGAGTGTCGATTTTTAAATTTGACCCTTTCTTTTGCTTAAAAAATTAAGTAGGCAACACGTGTCTGACGCCTTGATAAAGCGACAGAGTGCAACAAGAGCCCACAACCGCATCCGGATAATGCGGAAGCTACCTACACGTGGTACGCTGGTTTTCACGCTTCTCAAATATGGCAGGGGATATATATTACATACCGTACATTCCACAATGACGAAGAAAACCAAATTTATAAATCTACACTAATAAAACCTTTCCTAAAGGCTGAAGCATTCGCGAGCTCAGGGCGTCGGCTCAAATTTTTTTTTTCGCGATTTGGTCCTTTTGTAAATTATGAATAGATCCTTCGCGATTTTTTGTGAGAGTAAGATTTTTTCCTCTGAATTTGCGTTCGGGTCTCTCGTGCGTCATTTTACGAAAAGAACCTCTCGTTAAATTTAAATCGCGAACAAGCCTTTTTCTAATTTTTAAGGATAGCGGACAGGTCCAAAAACGTAACATTCAGGTCCTTGCTCTTTACGTCTAGATCATTTTTCCGTTTTTCTCGGGAAAAAATGTTTTTGTCACTAGAAATATGTTTGCAGCTCTATCTCTAGACTTTTTTCCTACCTCGATTTCCCATCTCGATCTCTAATATTTTTTAAAACATGTATTATTACTCTGTGAACGTGTAGAGTGTTAAACTCGACAAAAGAAGGTTGTTATCCCTAATAATTTTTCGCCCTTTTCCCTCTAGACTTTTTCCCCACCTCGGTTTTCTAGCTCGGTCTCCAATATTTTTCAAATAATTCGTCGAAAGAGATATTTCTACAGCTCTATGTCTCTACTTTTTTCCCCGTTTCGCTCATTATTTCGACGATTTAAAAAATAAAACACCGTCGAAAAAAGAAATCCCTACGAAAAAACGACACGCGTGGCGTGTTACGCCGCGAGTCTCTAATATTTTTTAAAACATGTCCTTTCCTCGTTTTCCCGAAAAAAAAAAATTCGTAGCTAGAAATATTTGTGCAGCTCTATCTCTAGACTTTTTTCCCAGCTTGATTTCCCATCTCGATCTCTGATATTTTTTAAAATATGTATTATTACTCCGTGAACGCGTCGATCTCTAATATTTTTTAAAACATGTATTATTACTCCGCGAACACGTAGAGTGTTAAGCTCGACAAAAGAATGTTATCATCTCTAATAATTTTTCACCATTTTCCCTCTAGACTTTTTCCCCGCGGTTTTCGATTCGGCCTCCAATATTTTCCAAATAATTAAATCGGAAGAGATATTTCTACAACTCTATCTCTATTTTTTCCCATTTCGACGATTTAAAAATAAAAACGAGAAAAAAATAAATTTTTCTATGGAAAAAGCGACACGCATGCATGTTATGCCATGAGTTTTAATATTTTTAAAAACATATATTATTACTCGCGAACACGTAGAGTATTAAACTCGACAAAAAGAAGGTTGACATCTCTAATAATTTTTCACCCTTTTTCCTCTAGACTTTTTCTCCGCCGCGGTTTTTCAACTCGGTTTCTAATATTTTCCAAATAATTCGTCGAAAGAGATATTTCTGTAACTCTATCTCTCTATTTTTCTCCCGTTTCGCTCGTTATTTCGACGATTTAAAAAATTAAACGCCACAAAAAAATGTTTTTTTTCAAAAAAATGATAAGCACGGCGTAACACGCCGCGAAAAATTTCCTGATAAGCTATATTTGAAAAAGAAACCATTTGTCAGGAACGAGAGATTCGATCACAAGCGCCTAGTCCCCTAGCGGATCTCCCCGATCTAGCTGTATTGCCTGCACGTTCTCTTCCTTTCACCGTGAGAACACGGACTACTACAAAACATGGATTTTTTTTTTAATAACAGGATATCTATATCATTTCATTTGACGACATTCATCTTGAAATGACAACAACGATAATTTTTATAATTTCTTTTTAGCGTATTATTTTTGTAAAATTATTTAAACAGTATATTTTTTTTAAAAAAATCCAGGCTGATCTCACTACCAGGTAGGCCCCAACACCATACCACCAGCTGCCAAGTGCAGCACCATGGCCATCAATCAAGGCACACTCACATCAAAACTCTGAAAATGCTAAAGATTAACGGCATCATTAACATACCTATATGCGCAGGAATTGGTGAGCAACCGGGGCACCCATATGTCGCTTTGCTATTTTTGCGAAAAAACCTCTCCGTTTCTTCGAAATTACGGATAGGTCCTTCGCGATTTTTTGTGAGATGAAAATACTTTTTTTCCTTCGCGTTTGGGTCCCTGGAACGGTATTTTACGGAAAAGCCTTCCGTTAAGTTCAAATCGCGAACAAGCCCTTTTCTAATTTTTCAGGATAGCGAACAGGTCCAAAAAAATATCAAATAAGTCCCTGCTTCTTACGTTCAGGTCCTTTCTCCGTTTTTCCCGATAACATTTTTTTGCCACCGAAAAACCCGAAAAAAATAATTTCATCACCCAAAAAAACCGGAAAAAATGTTTTCGTCACAAAAAAAACACAGATTCATCGAACGTTTATAGCAAGTTATGGATTTGCCAGCGGGTTATAACCGCGGGTTTTTTTTTAAAAAAATGTAGATTCGTCTGAAGATTTATAGCAACCCGCGGATTCGCCGGCGGGTCCTAACGACTCGTTTTTTTTAACAAATGCAACTAAAAAAAACCCGGAAAAAATGTTTTCAGCACCAATAAAACGGAAACCATGTTTTCGTCCCGCGGATTCGCCGGTGGGTCCTAACGGCCCATTTTTTTAACAAGCGCAACAAAAAAAAACGGAAAAAATATTTTCAGCACCCAACGTGGATTCGCCGACGCGTCCTAACGATCTTTTTTTTAACAGACGCAACAAAAAAAACTCGAAAAAATTGTTTTCGCCACCCCAAAAACCCGAAAAACATGTTTTGGTCACAAAAAAACACAGATTCATCGAAGATTTTTCGCCCTTTTTCCTCTACGCTATTTTTCACCGGTGGGTGATTTTGCGAACATGTATTATTACTTAGTGAACACGTAGAATATTAGTCTCGACAAAAGAAGGTTGTCGTCTCTGATAATTTTTTTCCCTTTTTCCTCTGGACTATTTTTTACCGGTTGGTGGTTTTGCGAAAATAAAAAATTATTATTTTTCCGAGCGTATACTATCGAAATTCAACCGGCGCAGTGTAACGCGCTTTTCTACCTAGTATAATATAACTAATGGAAAGAACAGTGAGATAGGACTGCTTGCTTATCCATCACATGGGAAAATGACCAAAAGAGGTATTCGAGATCCTTTTCCTACCGCGTATCCCAGAAAATAAAACTTCCAAATAACTTACATTTCAGAAGCATCATAGCAGTAGTCTAGCAGATTATTTTGTACTCCAAAATGCACTTTGGCAGAAAACAGTCCATCATGGCAACGATCCTCATGAAAAAAATTTTCTAGACAATCAGAAAACAAAATAACAGCACAGAAGGGATTCACCCCTGTGAAGATGGATAATAATCCGAGGCTCTTAGCCTATGAGCAGCTTGTTCTCCTCCAGGAAAGTGTAGGTGGGGACCTCTAGGTTGAATGGGGCAGGACCCTTGCGGATTCTTCCAGATATATCATAGTGGGAACCGTGGCATGGGCAGAACCAGCCGCCAAAGTCACCAGCGTTGGGGAGAGGAATGCAACCAAGATGTGTGCAGACACCAATAACCACCAGCCACTCAGGGTTTTTTACACGCTCTGTGTCCTGCTGTGGGTGGCGGAGGGATGCAACATCCACGCTGTTGGCCAGCTTGATGTCATCCTCCGTCCGTCGTCTGATGAAGACTGGCTTTCCTCGCCACTTCACAGTCACCGTGGTGCCAGGTTCAATGCTGGACAGATCGACCTCAAGGGAAGCAAGCGCAAGCACATCTTTACTTGCTGACATACTCAAGACAAATTTCAAGATGAGGAGACGCAGCAGTGATGCATATATGAATCTCCCACCGCTCAGAACAAAGTATGCGAAGGCTCTCTTGCTGGGATCTCCAGGAGGATATCTCTCATGATTGTACTCGTCATAAAGCACTTTTGAGTTCGGGCTCTTCACTGCAGCCACAGTTGCTGGGAGTTCAGCCAACTGAGCACCTTGATTCCTTGGAACAAGTGTATCCATCGAAGAAAAACCTGCATGAGAATTTTATAACAGTAAATAACAGTATACTACTACCAGAGCCCATCTTCAGAAACCAATAAATAACAGTAACAGTACCACAGTACTATATTAGAGCAAACTAAAGTAGACACCAAAAACTTTTGTTTTCAACCTCCAGCACAAACAAAACGATAAACTAACCAGCAGGAGTTGGCAATGGTAGCAATAATATCATCTTAGCAGGTATTTCAATGCACAAGCTAAACAATAAATTATATAAGTGGTTCTCTTCTCCTGTGGAGTTGAAAGTACTGTTATTTGAATAATCTGTTAGTTTGGTGTAATACTGTTTCTTAAATAACGCTCACAATATGAATTACATGTATGCAGGCTTTGTACTAACAGAATTCCTAGTGAATATGTTTAAAACAAGCAAGCATAATTGATTATGACTATGACAGTGTCCACTGTTGAGATCTCCAGCAGCAGGTACACTAGAACATATAAACTAAATTGCAGTTTATCGGAACATTGACTGAGTAAATCATCAAATGAAACATAAGCACATGACGCAAGTCAATTGACGAAAAGATGGATATCATGCATTATATAACCAGATGTAGACCTCTACAGAAAGATTGGGAAACAATAGAAGCCATCTGACAGGCAAAAGTAGACTAAACAAGAGTGACTAATTGTAGTAATACACGTCGTATGCTAAGAATTCTTACATATTTAAGGACAAAAAGCATTTTTTGGATAAAAATATGATCATGAAATGCCTCTCCCTTTCTATTTGAATGCTCCAACTGATTTTGCAACACAGCATCATCATATTACTACGTTAGCAATCCCTTTCATTATCAACTACCTGGGTACAGCACATTTGCTCATTCATTTTGAGGTGCTACATGTTAGGTTCGAATAAAGTTCTGGCGATACACATCACGAAGAATTGACGCTTTAAAAAAAAAAAGAGCAGCATTCTTTGTGTACAGTACTAAAAACTCAAGGGCATACTTCAATGCAGATACCAACCACTTCCCACAGAAGCACAAATAGTACAAACGCACCGAGCACACAATTACTCAAATCGTCGAGCCAACAGGCAAAGATAATACCTATAGTCTCTTCACTTTGCGTGAAACAATGTCATCTACGGGACCGATCCATGCTAGAACGATCACTACACCGACACAGCAAGCAACAATAACACAGCCAAGCGCAGAACCCCAATTGGCACTAGCAGGAACCCTGCAAGTAAAAATGGCAGCGCCTGCGAGATCAACAAAAGGCGAGCACCTAAACGATGAATCTCGCATCACGGATAAAACGAGATCTACGGACGCGGGCACAGATCAGGGAGAGAAGACGACGCGGAGTGGAGGTAGAAGAACCGCGCGTTACCTCTGGCGGCGACGAAGAAGGGCGACTCGATGGAGAAGCGCGGCTGGACGCGCTCATGGGGCGAGCCATCGTCGTGTACCCCCGGGGCGCCGGCGAGCGGCCCCCTGGCGCCCGCGGCGGGGAGCCAGGAGAGGGAAGACGAGAGCCTCCTCCCCGCAACCCTCAGCATCTCGTCGCCGTCGTCCTCCTCCGGGAAATTGGGGGGTGGGGTGGTGGTCTAATCTCGGTTAGGGTTCGCCTCGGCCGCTACATGAACGGAAGAGGCGAGAGAACAAGAGGCGGACCGAATGTTGCGGGGGCGGTGGGTGGCCTACTTGGGCCCGGCTTCTCCGGTCTAGTGGGCTTGGATATCATTTGGGCCCAGTAGTTGCTAGCCCGCAAGGTTTCTCATGGCCTTCCAAGATTAGTGTGTGCACAAATCGGTTCAGAACAGGGCAAATTTCGGAGATAGTAGAAGAGAAGGGGATGAGGAAATCGATTCAATCGATTTCTTTTGGATACCTTGCACGTTGGTTACATAATTTGTTTTAAACTTTCTCGCCACACACACTGCCAGGTGGGCCCTTTGGCTAATGCACCGGCTCTGCACCGTAGTTATCGGATTCCCTGTAAAGCCCCAAGAATCGTGAACTGGATTCGTCAAATATAAACTGGTTATAAGAATGGAAGAATTGGTTATCAATGGCAGAATTCTGGTACAATTCAAGTTATCATTCTTGTTTGGGGGCGTTCTCCCTTTAACTCTGTATGGTGATCCATGGATGACTTCCTTAACCTATAAGGAACCTTATCAATTGTTAGAATTAACTCCCTTACTCATACATAGGCTAATCTGGAATATAACAATATAACAGGTTTTGATACACACATCGTAAAGCCAGTACACCCGCGAACCTTTGATCCAGCGATCCTCGTTCGCTTGAGTAGGGCTTAAGTTAGCAACTTCTCCATCCACTTGTCATTTCGACTTGCAGCAACTCCCCGGCCTCAGTCATCTGTAGGCATCACTTTGACCGTTTGGACCTTAATTCTCCTAGTTTAGTCCCGGTCTTCTTCGACTCACCATGACTTAGCTCTGAAGTCATACAACCATCACCGACAAGCAAACACATTACACAATAATGTCCAACAACATATGTAATTAAATCATTACATGATTCAAAATAATACACACACCATCATGCAATAATAATCCGATAAAGATCGCTGACCAATCAAATATCTAAAAATCCCACCTTGGATTACTTAGGTTGTAACTATCTTAGACTTTGACCAGTCAAGGCCACAACAACTCGCTCACAGCCATGATCACTCACTGGTGTCACAACCACTCTAGTTCATGATCAATCTAAGGCACCACGATCACTTGACTCAAATTGTTCAAAACCAAAGTAACTTATTTCAAACTCAAACCTGAGCATTACAAGTTCAAACACAGTCAATTAATCATCACAAACATGAGTAGACTACCATATGGTCTCTCATAAAAGTACATCACAAATGCATAATTAAAAATAAATTTGAATTTCATGCTTAACAATGCAACAAAATAGATAAAATATGGCAAAAACAACATAGTGTAGTGAAGTAGTACAAATATTAATACCTAACTAATGAAGGTTAGGTGTATCCAAACTAATCATATCTTTATCAACAATAGTACAAGAATATGAACCCTTAAAGATGAAATTGCATATATAAATTGGTGACACAAAATTATAAAGTTAATTATTGATGTAAATTGCAACACAAGAATGTAACATACCCATAGCACAAGGTAATTTTTACTGCCACGATCTCGTATTTTGAAAACACTATAAAATCTTATTATTTTTAATGCTTGTAAATACATCATACCATAATATCATTCATCTATTCATCACTCATCTTATCCCGTAACTCAGTCTTAACAATAGTCATAGTTGAGAAGACTTTTTCTATTGTTGTGGTTGCAATGGGCAAAATCAATACCAATTCAATGAAGTGATATACCAATGGAAAAAATATATGTATATTACATCAAATTGAATTCAATCAATTAACCCTTAATTGGCTAATTCGAAATATGGGTAATGCAATGTAACAAAGTAAGGATTAATAGAAAATCATCTAGAGTTGACTGCAACAATGGATAGCTTGACTGCTCGAGGAGGGCATAGGGTGGAGGGCTTGCCATCTCAAAGTCTATGCTACTATTACGCCTCAGCCCTCAGCTCTCGTCTTGTCCACAAGAGAGAGGTAGAGAGAGGAGGCTGATCCTTGATAGGGTTTCTCACTTAACTTTGTAGGCTATGGATTGTCATGAATTGTAGTGTGCTATAGCGTTGGTTTGGTGTGCTGGGGAGGGAGGGAATATGGGCTACTAACCTAAACGTCTCGAACAAGGACTTATTGACTAAAATTTTCACTATATATATGTGGGTTTTCCACTGCTTATTAGGCCAGGCCTCAGGCCATTACCCCGGCAGCCCAAGGCCTATCTTCACCCCTATGGATAAGTGTTGATCTTCCAGACTGCAACAACTCTTCTAGTCTGTCAAAATGGTGAACGGCCCTTGCTACAAATATGGTCGCCATTTGTCCACCACCATCATCACCGCTAAGAACTCTATTTCATAGATGGATAATTTTTTGTTATTGACTCCCAATACTTTATTTAGATAATAAGCAATAGGCTGGTCCAACTTAATCAAGATGGTTCCCACTCCCGTCGCATAAACAACAATCTCCACACTGAAAGGCAAACTGAAATCCGACGATGCCAACTAGTCAAGACCGACGTATTGCTCATAGCTGGCTTGAGTTGCTCGAAAGTTACCTCAGCTTTTTCTGTCCATTTGAACCCCTTATTCTTAACTAAATTAGTGAGCGGCCTGGCAATGATTCCATAATTCTTAACGAACTTGCGATAATACCTGGTATAGCCAAGAAAACCACGCGACTTGGTAGCATTGGTTGGCAGTGGACAACTCTACATGGCGCAAGTCTTCTCTGGTTTAGTGGACACCCCTTGGTTGGAAATAATATGACCCAAATAGTCGATCCGAGATTGAGCAAAGCAGTATTTCAAGAGCTCGGCAAATAATTGATACTGACGCAAAGTTTCCAAGACAAGACGAAGATGTTCAACATGTTCCTGCAAAGACAAAATTTGTTATAGATTTGCAAAGTTTCCAAGACAAGGCGAAGATGTTCAAGTTTCAAACACTTGAGGGGTGCGCGAGGGGGCTATAAAATTTGTTATAGATTTGTAAAATATAGTCAAACAAGCTTTGCATAGCTATTTCTCAACAATCCAAATGCAAATAATCCTCGAACCAATGAGAGCACAACTCAACCATAGAAGTCTTGGATTGATTTTAATCCATATGATGTCACTACTGATCTAGTATGTCGTATACCAATTGAAGATTATCCCAATGATATTAGAGATCAAGTGAGGAGGATATATTTGTTGATGGGTCCAACTTGACCATCATGCCTTGTTTTTCTAAAGAAAATGATGGATTATTGGTGATCTTTTCAAGAATCATGGTTCAAAGAATTTGATTGGTTGGAATATACCATGTCAAAGGATGCCGTCTTTTGCTTCTATTTCACTCTTGTCAAGAGTCCAACATATCCCAAATACTTTGGCAATGATGCATCCATAAAAGATGTGTTTGTTAATTGGAGGAAGGCTATGAGAAGTTTGAATGGTCATGCTGGTGGACCTAATAGTACTCACAACTTTTGTAGGGAAGCACGTGAGAATTTCAATAATCAAAGATTAAATGTCATGTAATTAGATGGTCGTGGTAAAGGCATACAAAATTTGTCTAACCGCTTCTCTAGATTGCGCAAGATTTCTCCTAATGCAAAGTAAAGCTTTTCATGGACATAATGAATCTATTACTTCCATCAACAAGGGTAATTTTAGGGAGTTGATAGAGTGGTACAAAGATAAGAAGAAAGAAGTGAAGAATTCATTATATAGCTCCTAGGCATTGTACCATGACTTCTTCATAGAGGGTGTTTGGTACAGTTCTAACTCTATCAAAATTCGTGGAGTTGGTGGAGTAGGGTATTCCCAGTTCTAGAAATTTATGAAGCTAGAGTTGTAAGTATATTAAGAGTGTTTAGATGGGTCATCTTGTTTACATTTTAGACTAAAAATATAAACTTAATTCACTTTATGTTAGACTATAAGCTACAAAACTAAGGTGGAACTGGGATCTGGAGCTTTGCCAAATAGGACCATAGATTCAAAATGACCTTGTGAAAGCTTGTGAAGAAGAGAGCTCTGAGGTGATTATGGGCGAGATTGGAGATAGAAAATTTTCAGTGCTTATTGATGAATCCAAAGATGTCTTATATTACCAAAGAAACTCATTCTCCAATTTGATGTGGACAAGCTTACGTACCTTGTTAAGATTTATGCTGATGATTTCACCATGAGTTACCGTGAATTGTTAAGAACTTAGCTTCAAAACTACATTCTCAATGTTAAGAGATGCGTATAATTCCGTGGATGTCATGACCTTGCAAGACTTGCCAAAAAGATAGTTAAAACCGGAAAAGACAGAACCTTTCCATTGGTCTATCGCTTTATTGAGCTAACATTGATCCTTCATATGGCGACGGCATCAGTTGAAAGAATCTTTTTGGTAATAAAAATTATAAAGATAGCCTTGATTGACTCAATGACTTGATGGTATGCTACACTGAGCGAGAAATATTTAAAAGCATTGATGATAAAACAATCATGGATCGCTTCCAAAAAATGAAATCTCAAAGAATGGACTTGCCATCTGGTCCTAGTCATACTTAGCGGCTTTGCGGTATGTTGTATTTCATTTCAATGTTTGTAATTACTCATAATTTTCTGATTGTCTCACTAATTTAGCTATTTTTGTTCTACATACTGCTACTCGCACCCATTTATTGGCATTCAGGGTGTTATATTCATTAGCAAGGTATCTTAGGTGTATTTTACCTTCGTATTTTGACTCTTATCTATTTACATTTGAATTTAGATTGCAATAGGCATTTTAGATTGCATGTATTTTGGTACGGTCTTCTCACGTTAGTTTTCCTCGATGAGCACTTCCTCTATTTTTTCCCTAAGTACACCACTGCACGAGAATATCATCCAAGAAAATGATGACAAACTAACGGATGTGAGCAGCAAACGCCATGTCCATGAGACACCGAAAATTGGTCGGCGCGTTTGTTAATTCGAGTGGCATGAAACGAAACTGGAAATCCCTATGATGGGCTCTGAACACCGTCTTGGCTTCATCCTCTTGACGCATCCAAATCTGGTGGTAGCTGGAGCGAAGATCCAGTTTAGGGAAGTATTCCAAAAGCTCATCTACAGTTGGTAAGGGAAACTTATTCTTCACCGGTCAACACAAAAAGCGCCAATTGCCATGCTTCTTTCTTTTGAAGAAACAAACCCGAAGAAGCATAAGGCTCATGCCCTGAGTGATGAGACCCAGTAAGTTGCTTCATTTTAGTTGGTGTAATTGATGATTTGTCCTGTATATCTCACTGACATGTAGCCTCAGGGTCCGTATGTCAATGAGATATCACGGGGCAAATCAATCATCAATGACACAAGTAAAAGAGGGTAAATCATCAATATTTCTGTAAGTAGGTCTGCAATTTCATCTTTTTGGGCTGGTGAGTACCGGTATGGTCTAGCGTTAACTGGCGGTGCAACTTATCACTTGTCCCATCTCTCGTGGAATACCAAGATGCGGCAGCGAGGGGGGCCGATGGATGAGTCGACGATGGCGGCGGCGGTGGGGATCACGACGACGTCCTAGCTTGCGCTCTCTTCACTTTGTCATGTCCTGATCCCTCCAAAGCTCAAAGAATGCACAAATCGGTTTAGAAATTGGCAACATATCCTGTGCACACAGGCCTTCTCGTGTACACACCGTGCACACTAACTAACAAAAGTCACAAAAAATTCTAAAAAAAATTGTAGATGTACTTTATAGATTACTCTACCTATGTATAAAATTGTAGGTTCAAATTCATTATATATCAAGAGTTATAAAAAAGAGAAAATTCTGACAAGTTTAAAGAGTTTAAACTTGTTAAAATTTTCTCTTTTTTGTAACTTTTGATATATAATGAATTTGATTTTGAAACTTCATACATAGGTAGAACAATATATGAAGTACATCTACAATTTTTTTTAGAATTTTTTGTGACTTTTGTTAGTTGGTGTGCACGGTGTGTACACGGAAAGCCTGTGTGCACAGGAAATGTTGCCTTAGAAATTAGAATAGGGTAAGACAGTAGAACAGAAGGGGATGAACCAGAGAAGAGAATGAGGAAATTGATTCAATCCATTTCTTTCCGATTACTTGGATGTTGGCTACAGAAGTTAAACCTTCTCACCAGTCATATGGGCCCTTTGGCCTATGCACTGGCTCTACATACACCCGACCAAGGTTCAAACTCCCGGCGAAATTTTGAAGTCTTGGCCATCTGTGAAAACTGTATGTGATGTAAACATGAGGTATTTTGATGGATTTTAAGTTTCTTAGCTGAGATTTCGGTGTTTCTTGCTAAGATCTTGGCAATTTTTGCTGAGATCTCGGAAATCCTGGTAAAAAAAAACCAGATTTGAAATTTGCTTTTTAGATTCAGTTTGAAATTTCAAGATTTCACCAAAATTTTGGATTTTGATCACCTCTAAGATACGATCTGAAACCGAAATTTAAAACCTTACACCCAACCGCGAAGCACAGAGCTCTCCACGGCAACTCACACAACACCCAAATTTCACAGCCTGAACCTGAAGTCGCAAATGATCATCCTGTTCCACTACCTACACCGTAGTTGCAGGTGCCGGAGGTGCGACATCCATGCAATCCTATCCAACAATTCAGATTTTAATTCCTCCAATACTCAAAACCAGGTAGAATCAAACAAAATAGCGATCCGAAACTTACAAGTTTTACAATCACTATTATTGTAGGGTATGGTCCTACCGTCCTAGCTCAATTTTAGTTTTGCATCCCGATCCTACCAACACAAAAATGACTCACATATGCAGCCAAACAAACGCTACGAATGCTTCTATTCTAGGATCAACATACTTCACATGATAAACCTGAACAATCTTGATCTGACAAACAAAGATGTCCTTTTAATCACACGAGATGAGCATACAGATACAGTACAGCTAACCCAAAAGAAAAACCATCTGGGAATCTGCGAAGGAATCAGGCTACCGTAGGCTCACGACAATGCTGTACTAGCTTTCTGTTAACACAGATATGTATCAGAAATTCAGGATGACGAACTCTGCTATTACAGTCTACTCTTCAGGTTTGTACTTCTTCCTCATCAGCGGCCGAGGCAGTATGTGCTGGGTACCTCCACATGATGTCGGCCCAGGTGCTCTGCCCGTCCATCACTTCCTTCACCACCGAGGCCACCTCGTCCACTTCAACGCGGATCTGGTCCTTGCTGTCCCTGTCACGGACAGTCACGCTTGTAGTGGAGTCGACCGTGATAGCCAGGGGAACACCGATCTCGTCAGTCCTTGCGTATCGCTTACCGATTGAAGTACCTGCAACAAGCATCCATGGCAAGTATTGCATGATAACAACCATGGCAAAAGTAACAAACTTGCAAAGTGGATATGCTAGTGAACACGACCATGTTGGCCATCCCCTTAGACAGAGTATTGCATACCTATTCACTAGACTAGCATGAGATCATATAGACATAGTTTGAAAATTTTTAATCCTCATGCACAATATGGGACTTATCAAGATAACCTATTATGAATAAAAAATTCCATGCTATGACTCATTCAGTTAAAATATTTTAAAATCTTCTACTGGAAGGATACTATGGAAATGGAGGTTTGCCAAGACGGGCTTCTTGAAATTTGAACTGAAAATTGTGCTAGTTGTGTATTTTCCTACAGCGTACCTGGTGGAAATTTGGAGACTAAACAAGTTAATAGCCAGTCAGAAAAACATAGAAATCCACCTAAAGTGGAAAGACCTATAACTTAACAGGCATTCATACACGACCAGGTGTTAGGAGCCTAGGACCTCATCTGTCATCTTTAAAAGTTTGGGAAGGTACAGAAAAAAAAAAGAAAAAAAGGTACAACTCAGGTATGAGTTGTGAATCCAACATCATAAATTGCAATGATTCATGTGGTTTTTCAAACAGAAGATGTCCACTTAGTTTGGATGTGTACCTGTGATGTCGATAATGTGAGAAATTCCTGCAGTCGTCAAGGCTTTCGAAATTTTCTTGGCAACAACATCAAATTTCTCAATCTTGACCAGCGGAAAGACAGTGCACTTTATTGGAGCAACAAGAGGGGGGAAACCAAATACATTTAATTGCTCATCCTCTGCCTTGCCAGGCCTTTGGTAGAAGCAGTGTTCATAGAGACAGTATATGATGCGCCCAATCCCAAAGGAGGGCTCAATGACAGAAGGAGTAAATTTCCTTTGATGTTCCTTTTTCTTCTCCGTGTTAATCGAAACCATGTTTTGCTTAATGGTAACATCCTTCCCAAGGGTGCACACCTTAAACTCAACCTCCCCTTTGGATTCCAACGCAGCTTTCATATCCAAAGCTTCAGTCTCGCTCATGGCCTGTCAGCAGAGAAAGCAGCTTCAGATCAACAGAACAGCAATAGGGTGTAACTTGCCAATGCGCAGATGAAACTTACTTCCAATGCTTCGAGAACCATCTTTTGGTTCCCTTTGAACGCAAGACCAATCTCCTTCTTTGATGGGGTTATAACCAACTTCTGAATGTGCCAAAATGAAACATGTTATTAGCAAAGAAGATAATTCAAAAAATTGACTAAAACATTATAGCTGTAAAAGCTCAGTGCTAATAATACAAACATCCAACGTACAGCGAGATACATGTACCAAAAAGTAAACCTCACCTCCACTTCTCTGGGTTCGGAGAACTTTTCGTGTGCTTCAAGGGGAACGCCACTCTTATCCTGATTAAGATTGCCATTAGAATAGGATTAGTTTTATCATGAATGTTCCGCGCAATAAAAAAACACTTCACTGAGGAATGTGTCAACATTGCTGATTTCTTTGGGGTGAACAAAATATGAATAAGTAAATGAAGTCAGCATTTCAATAAATTCAATTACTGTTTCCAAAGACACTAACAGGAAGTTGAGCTAATAAAACTGTGATATTTAGACAAGAGAAGAGATGTTTTGCTATTCACAACTGAGCATCTTATTCATTATTGAGAAGTTATATATATACAGAATTAGTTGGGCAACATGGGCCACATGGGGAGAGAGAGAGAGAGAAAGACCAGTTAGATTACTAATATGTACTTGACTCTTAACACCCCACTCCCACACTTGACTCTTAACACCCCACTCCCACACAATCTCGAGGTGGATCAGGAGGATCCGAGACACTAAGTTTGAGTAGATGAAGCCGATGGTGATCTCGAGTCTGAGCCTTTGTGAAGAACTCTGCAACTTGAAAGTTTTGAAGGCACATACTTGAGGTCAATGGTCGACTCCCAGCAAAAAGACCTTGTGAATGATGCGTAAACACCAATGTGCTTAGTCAACTCATGTTTAATTAGATCGCTTACAATCTGAATGGCGCTGGTGTTGTCATAGAACAGTGGTGTAGAAGCGTCACATGAGACACCAAGATTAGCCAAGAGCCAACGAAGCTAAGACAATCTCTGAGATAGTGGTGGCAAGAGCTCAAAGGTCGGTCTCAGCACTAGAACATGGCACTGTAGTATGCTTCTTGGACTTCCACGCAATGAGCGAATTACCATGAAATATGCAGTAGCCAGCGATAGAACGCTAATCAATAGAATCACTTGCCCAAGTAGAGTCAGAGTAAGTGTGAAGCTGGAGCTGACTCGAACTAGCATAGAATAGACATTTGGATGTAGTCCCTCGCAAGTATCTTAGCACACAAAGAAGATGACCACAATGAACTACGGTGGGAGCACTAACAAACTGATTGAGAGCATGTGATACGAACAGACTCGGCGAGAGCTTGTTCGTATGCCCGGGTTCCCGGCCGAAGGCCGGGTCGCAAGCTGCTTGACGATGAACTCGTCGTCGCAGCGTGCGCCTTAGGTTTGGCTGTTTTCGGAGTCACCGCCTGGGATTAGAATTTGCGGCAATAAAGCATGCCTTTTCTCTTGGTTTATTCCCTCCTTATATAAACAGACCCTCACCTCAGCAGGTAGGAAATGATCTTAACAAACAAGAATAATATCTAATCAAGACTCCTACTGACAGAGGATAGAAATAACTAAAAATAGAAACAATCAATCTAAAGGATAGAATCTGCTAACAGCCATGCATGGCGCCCCTTTCCTTATGCTTGCCTGGGCTCCTGCGCCGCACCTCCTGGCTGTGGTCGCCCCCTCCTGGTAAAGACTCGATCCAAACCTTGGGCCATAACATTACTCCCCCCCTGGAGATTAAGCTTGTCCTCAAGCTTGCAGTCAGGATAGGATCGACGAAGCGCGATGGCATCCATCCAAGTTGCCTCCTCCGCAGACTCGCCTGTCCAATGAACTAGGAACTAGCGTTTACCTTCCACAAAGCGCTGGGCCATGATCGAGTGAGGTTCCGGCCGATCAGGCTCGGTTGTTGGAGTCACATCAGAAGGCAGCGGCATGGTATCTGTCGGTGGAGCGCCCTTGAATGGCTTAAGCAATGAAACATGGAAAACATTGTGTATCCTTGCAGATTCTGGCAGATGCAATCTATAGGCCACAGAACCCACGCGACTGATGACCCTAAATGGTCCATAGAACTTGGGTGCGAGTTTGGATGAGACGAAAGGTCCTCGGGCCGAAAGCTGGCGGTGTTTTTTGCAGTTTAAGCCAGACCCAGGAATCAACTTCAAACACCACTTCCCTGTGATGGCCGTCATACCGCTGCTTCATGCGGTTTTGAGCCTGTAGGAGATGATCTTTGGCCTGCTGGAGGAGAGCATCTCTGTCCACGAGAACACAATCTATCGAGTCGATGCTAGTAGCTCCCTGCTGGTATGGCGTCAAGGGTGGAGGTAACCGACCATAGACCAACTCAAAAGGCGTCAACCGGTGAGCTAAGTGGAAGGAGGTATTATAGCAATACTCCGCCCACGGAACCCATTGTGCCCAAGTTGACTGATTGGACGATATCAAACAACGGAGATACATCTTGATTGTTCTGTTTACCACTTCCGTCTGGCCGTCGGACTGGGGATGATATGCAGTGGACATCAACAAAGTCGTGCCACTTCGTTTAAACAGCCCTTGCCAAAAAGCACTGAGGAACACTGGATCCCGGTCCGAGACAATGGATTCTGGAATCCCATGGAGACGGACCACCTGATCAAAGAAGAGACGGGCCACGGTAGGGGCGGTGGCTGGTTTCTTGAAGGGTAAAAAGTGAGCATACTTCGACAAACGATCCACCACTACCAACTAGGCGGTCTTGCCCTGTGACATAGGAAGGTCGGTGATAAAATCCATTGAGACATCAGCCCACACCTGGTGAGGAATCGGCAGTGGTTGAAGCAGACCCGTTGGAGCCATGGTACTAGTCTTGTGTTGTTGACAAACCTTGTAGCGCGACACATAATCTTCCACTGAAGCCCGCTATTGCTCCCACCAATAATTGGCTTTGATGCGATGAAGAGTTTTCTGAATTCCTTCATGCGTCAGGTCATGAATTGAAGCAATGATCGGTTCGATCAAAGCTGACTGAGCAGGCACAAACAAACGGTTGTTGCGGTATAACAACCCCGCACGGACCTCCCATTTTGGATTATCCCCTGGAGCTGGCAAAGAGTCATGGGCTGATGTTGTCACCTGCTGGCTGATGCGCGCCTGAATTTCAGAATCGGCGCGCAACAAGTCCAGCCATTGCGCCATTGTCACGTCCGTAGGCGTGGACAAGGCAGCACACTGGGGCTGATCAGAGTATGCTCGCGACAAGGCGTCCACTGCTTGGTTGTGCTTGCCCAGTTTATATTCCACCTGAAAGTCAAAGCCCATCAATTTGCTTAACCAGTGTTGTTGAGGTGGTGTGATGAGGGCCTGTTCCAGGAGGAACTTGAGACTGCCATGATCGGTGCGGACGATGAAAGGATGGCCCCATAAGTATGGCCGCCAATGTCGCACCGCCTTGGAGAGACCAATGAGTTCCCTCTCGTACGCGGCCAACTTCATGTAACAGTCGGCGAGGTGACGGCTGAAATAGGCAATGGGATGTCCATTTTGTGAAGGACTGCTCCAATTCCAGTGCCGGATGCATCGCAGTCAACCACAAATGGAACCGTGAAATCCGGCATTTGAAGAACCGGGGCAGAGACCAGCACATGCTAGAGGCGGTGGAAAGCCTCCTGCGCCGCCTGGGTCCAATTGAAGTTGTTTCTTCGCAGCAAGGCCGTAAGGGGTTCAACAATGCTTGCATAATCTTGGATGAATCTCCTGTAGTACCCAGTCAAGCCCAGAAAAACCCGTAACGTCGTCACTGATGTGGGGCAAGGCCAGGCGGTAACTGCTTGCAACTTGTCAGGATCAGCCGCCACACCATTGTGGGATATGATATGGCCCAAATACCCCACGCGTTCTTGAGCAAACGCACATTTGGACTCTTTTAGGTACAGCCGGTGTAAGCGCAGTTGTCCTAACACAGCGCGAAGATGCTCCCTGTGTTCCTCTTCTGTGGGACTGTATACTAGGATGTCATCAAAAAATACAAGGACAAACTTACGTAAGAACTCCTGCAGAACCTCATTCATGAGAGCTTGGAACGTGGATGGTGCATTGGACAAGCCAAACAGCATGACGAGGAATTCGTAATGTCCATGGTGAGTGCGAAAGGCCGTCTTGTCGATGTCCTGCTCTCGCATTTGAACTTGATGGTAGCCCGAACGGAGATCAAGCTTGGTGAAGAAGCAAGCCCCGCGAAGCTCGTCAAGCAATTCCTCCACCACCGGAATAGGAAATTTGTCCTTGATGGTGCGCATGTTGAGGGCACGATAGTCCACACAAAAACGCCAAGTCCCATCAGCCTTCTTGACCAACAAGACCGAGAAGAGAATAGGGACCGGCTAGGTCGAATGATTCCTTGCTTCAGCATAGCTTCACACTAGGATTCAATTTCATCCTTCTGGCGATATGGGTACCGGTAAGGCCTGACTGTAAGTTTAACCTTCATTAGTTATGGTTTTGGTGTTAATGACAAATCTAATCTTGTGTTAATGACAAATCTAATATTGAGTTTATCCCCTAATGCGATAGTGTTATTAATGACAATCTTATATCGAGACTAACATGTTTGTTTAGAATATCTTTGTTTAGTCTCATCGCATTGAAAAATGGAAAACCCGAGGTATGTATGCATATTCATTATAGTATTAATTACATACTTTGGATTCAAGTTAAAGTATGAATGTCCCCGTTATATTAACCACAAAATGTGCATCATGTTTCCCAATCCATATATTACATGGATGCACATATCTAGGGGGAGTTCACACTCTAACTTGAAGAGTCAACTTAAATGATAATTTAAATTGAGTTCATTTGTCTTGTTAATCGTTAAAGAACACTTCATCATGTGTTGATGGTGTTTTGTGATTAATTGAGGACAAATGAATAGTTCTTAAGTATAATAAAGCATGAGTTGCATTATTGTACTTAAGACACAATTAAATAATTTCAATTGATTTAGGTTGTGCTCAATTGATCTAGAGGCATCCATTATGTGTTAATGGAGTGCAAAAGATAATTGAGACAACCATGCATCTTGGACTAACTATTTTATGAGTTGTGATTGAGTTAAGTCCAAAGATGAATGAGATAAATGAAAACGGGACAAGGACGACATCATGAAGTGATGGACGTCAAAAGTAGATCCCGAAGTTGAAAGAGGAGTCGAGTGATGATCCCGGGGGAGTTTAAGTGATGATCATAAAGACCCCAAAGGGGATTGCTTGCGCGCGGCGGCGAAGGTATAACTAGATAGGCTAAGGACTTTGTAGTCTTTGAGTCTAGTTTTTATCGCCGTACTATTAAGAGGGGTCATTTCCTAGTTTGAGCTTCATCATGTGTTGATGATCTCAATCCGCGTTCACTCAAAGCTCAAATCGTATTTTGATTTGGTTTTTGCATAAAGTTAACCATTTGGCATGTGTTGCGAATGGGTTAAGTTTATGCTTGGGTGTTGTTGGTTTATGCTCCAATTTGCATGTGTTGCAAAGAGGAAGAGCGTATGTATTTGGTTTTCGCATAATGCCTTGATTTGCATGTGTTGCAAATAGGATAAGCAATATGCGTTGGCTCTTGCGTGAAGTTCACTTTTGCATGTGTTGCAAATGTTGAAACTTTATGCTTTGGTTCGTTCAAAACATCTTTCTAAAACCGTGTGGTTGCTTGGAGCTAAGTTTTGCATGTGTTGCAAAAGAAGAGAGCTCAAGCATGATTTATGTGTTTGTATGGAGCTAGAGGCTTGCATGTGTTGCAAGTAGAGAGCTCATACGGTTGATTTTGGTTTTAGTGTGAAGTTTGGTTTTTAGTGTGGCTGCATGGAACTAGAGAATTGCATGTGTTGCAATTAGAGAGTTCATGCACCTTGATTTGGTGTTGCTTGGAGCTAGACTTTTGCATGTGTTGCAAAGAGTAGTGCTCAAGCATGAAATTGGTTTATTGCGTTATTTGCAAGTTCGTTGTGCAAATAAACCGAGTGTTATGAGTCCTAATCCAGAGAGCATGTGAGTAGGGCTTGCAACGGTGTTGGCAAGTTGACTGGGTCTCGTGTTGACCTTCACATGGCTAGGGGATTAATCTCATAGACTCGGGTTTGATTTGCTTAATACGCTTTTGCAAATAGATCTTGAGTTTGGTTTTGGTGATATTTAAAAATATCTATGGTTGCTTAAATCTTGAAAATGGGTGGAGATTGTAGCCCTCATGATAAGCTTCGCATAGAATCAAAAATCACCCAAATCGGAGTTCGGAGTAAAAAGTTATGAGTGTTTTTGCTTTGCTGATTTTGTATGGGCGGTTGGACCGGCCGGTCCCACGGACCGATCAAGGCAGGCTTGACCGGGTTCGCCGGTGTGATTTTTTCCAGAGAGGCTGATTTTGGTTTTGTTGAGCGGTCTGATGGCTGGTCCCGGCGGACCGGCCGGTCGGCGCTATGACAAGGTTCGCCCGGTGTGATTTTTCCAGAGAGGCTGATTTTGGTTTTGTTGAGCGGTGCGACCGGTCCGGGTCCGGTCGGACCGGATGTTGTCTTCCATCGGCCGTAATCTGCAGCTTTTTCCGACCGTTGCTCTGTGAGGGCTGGCTGGATCGGACCGAGGTCTTGCTGGACCGCGTCTTTCGGGTTTTGCCCTGTTTTGCCCCCAAACGGCTAGTTTTCTTGTAGGGGGCTATAAATACCCCCTTGGGGGCTTGGGCAGGGAGTTGTTGCTGTGTTTGAGGTTTTGGGTGAGGTGTTGCATGTGTTGCACACTCACATTTGATTCTTGAGCAAAGAGTGAACTAATTGCATGTGTTGCAATTAGGAGTGGGTTTGAGAGGCTCTTGTGCATGTGTTGCACTTGAGTGAGGTCCTTGTGCATGTGTTGCACTTGGTGATCACCGGGAGCGATTCGTTGTGCTCGGTGAAGTTCAAGCGGAGGAGCGGCTTGTTGCTCTTGGAGGTTGCCGACTCTAGACTGGCGTGGGCGTCGGCGCGGAGCTCTCGAGGTGTGAGAAGCCCCAAAGTTTGTGAAGGTTCGGGTTGAGCCTCTGCATAGCGTGAAAAACCACAACTAGTGGAAAGAGGCGGGTGCTCGAGCGGGAGCCGGTCCAAGTGGTTGGGCTTGCCTCAACGTGGACTAGGGAGACCCAAGCAAGTCTCCTAACACCACGGAAAAATATCGTTTGTCCCTTGTCTCTTTTATATTCGAGCATTTACATTATTGTATATTTATCAATTGCTTGGATGTATTAGAATTGCTTAGCATTAATTGATTGTTCAATTTAGCAATTCTAGTGTAGAGACATAATTTAGTTAGTGCACTTAGTGAGCCTAGTTGTTTTAGGCTTTAATTGTCAAAACCTATTTATCGCTTCCGCATATATCTTTGATTAGGTTTTGACTTAGGGGTGCATTAGAGCGAATTGAATTAGTGAGCGATCGAATTTCGTAAAACGCCTATTCACCCCCCCTCTAGGCGCATCCTCGACCCTACACCGACGACCATAGGATCAGTGCCTTCTGCTAGCGTGATCCGATGATCACACCACCGAGTCGGTGGCAGTCCCTTTGGTTCTGCGAAGATGTCTTGATATTCAGCTAGCAGCCCTTGTATTGCCGTTTTTCCTTTCACTTCCGTGTTCATCAGTAGAGTCTGGCGTGGTGACTGCATTCCCTGGAGCCGAACTCGTGCACCCTGGGGACCAAATACCATGGATAATTCTTCAAAGTTCCAGTGGATGTCTCCTAAAGTTCTCAGCCATTGCACACCCAAGATGATGTCGAACCCATCAATCGGAAGCACAATAAATGGAGCTTCAAACTCATGGTCCTGGATGGTAAAAGCGACACCTGGTACCGTGCCGAGACAAGGCAAATGTGACCCTCAGCTACTCGGACCTGTTGGTGCGTACTCTTGACTTGCTTCCACCCTCCTTGTCGGGCAGCGTAAGTGCTCATGAAGTTATGAGTACTCCCACTATCAATGAGACCAAGCCAGCGCCTCCCTCCCATGTACAGAGGTACTTGCATGGTGTCTCCATACTTAGGTCCTAAGGCTGCAATCATGGATAGGGAGACCTCAGTGTCCTGTAATAGCGGGCCATTCTCTTCTGCCTCAACTTCTTCCTCATCTTCTACCTCCAGATGGAACAGCCTTTTGCACCGATGCCCCCAAGATACACTTCATCACAGTTGTAACACAGGCCCTTCGCGCGTCGTTCGGCCATCTGATCAGCCGTTAAGCGCAATTTGTGGCCGAGGCCGTCTTTTCTCACGTCTTGTCACGGGCTATCCGTACCAAGAATCGATCGACCCACTTGTCAAGAGATGTGACCGCTCGGTTTTGTTGTTGCGGCTCCATATGATCGCCCCACTGCTGCCGTTCCACCAGTCGGCACGGTTGGCAGCGTGCTTGCTGGTGTGTAGGGCTGTGTGTAAGAGCCATACGCCGAGCTACGGTTTGGCCCACGCCTAGCGCCAGCCATTCCTTCAATTGCCTCAGCAATCCAGGCAGCCTTCCTCGCCTCTGCTTCCCTCGCCAAACCAATTGCTTCTGCTAAATCTCGGGGACGATCGCGGCGAACTTCCGCGCCCAACGCCATCGATAACCCGGCCATGAAAGTCTCCACTTGATCCATCCTTTTTAGTCGCGTGGTACGAGCGAGCAGTCTTTGGAACTCTCGCGCGTACTCATCCACGCCATTTCCCCCTTGCTTTAGATTCACAAGATCGCCCAACGGACCAATACTCAATTGTCGAGTGAAGCGCTGTGTGAATGCCTTAGAGAAATCTTCCCAATCAATCCATGGCTCCTCCCTTTGTCAATTATCTAATACTTCCTGTGCCTCTCCCGACAAAATGAAGGCCGGCGATCTCCATGTATGTCAAGGGCGTCGAACCCCATTTGGTCGGACCGTACTCTGTGACTCGTGGCCGTCGGTACCGCCTTCTCCGGTGAGGTTATCCCCAACCGCAGCTTAACAGAGAGAGAGATTGGGAATATAATTCTTGCCTATGCTTTCATTGTCAAGGATTACAAGCATATATGGCCAATGGCCCAACCGAAATGGGAAGGTTCTCCTTGATTCTAGGAATTTCCAAAACAACTTATTAATCTAAGTTTCTATCTTTAGCCACTAGAGGTTAACCCATGCAAATACCGCTTGCCAAGGCCTTTCACATGCATGGCAAGACGCGTCGCGGCGCGTCTCGCGCCGCATATGTACGTCCGTACATGACATCTCTCCTCGCTCAAGTCCACTTCGTCCTCGAGCCGAAGGAGGGGAACTGAACACGAGGTCGCCCAGATCCTCCCATGTAGCCGGGCGGTGGTTCTCTGCCATTCAACGAGCACTGGCGACTTCTCCCACCAAGGCCGAGCCACCGGCAGTGCAGCACCACCACAGCACCATGCAGAGCGGAGGTAGCAATGGTGGAACGGCCGGAGTTACCGACAAACTTCTTGAGGACGCCGACATGGAACACATCATGAAGGCGAAGCGCCGGAGGAAGTCAGAGCCGTCTGACCACCTCGTTGATGAGCTCCGCCACCGGCACGCGCCCGACGACGCGCTTGAGCTTCCTTCCTGTTGCCGATCGTGGGAGGATGTTTGCCCCATTGCGCCGCCAAGCGAAGAAGAGCCCAATCGCCGACCGAAGGACACCGGCTGTGGTCTTTGTCGTGACGCGCTTCGACCGCTTCGTGCTGTTCAAGGCGATAGCGGATGTCGCCGAGGAAGGCGCGCGTTCTTCCATCTCTGGGCGATCACGCAACGCTGGCTCGCCGCTCATAGGAAGCGGATGGTCGGGGGTCCGACCATAGACCACACGAAACGGAGTTTCGCGAGCGATATCGATAAGCGGTGTTGTAGGTGTACTCGCCATGGCGACCAACGGAGCCATCGCCGGGGCGATCGCCGGTGAAGCGGCAAAGTACATGACGATGACCCGTTGGCGACCTCGATGCCGCCGTCGTCTGCGCGGTGAAAGGCGACGACATGTAGAGCTTCGTCCCGATGAACCGCATGAGCTCTCGCCGAACGCCGAGGTGAACATCGGATCGCGGTCCGAGACGATGGATCGCGAACGCCATGGAGGCGAAACGATGTCGGCGAAGAAGGCGTGAAGCGACGGACTTCGGCGGTGGGTGCGCCAGAAGATGAAATGGCGATATTTGCCGAAGCGATCCACGACGGAGAGGATGACCGTCTTGCCTTGCACCTTAAGCGGCCCTCGATGAAGTCGATGCCGATGTCGCCCATACAAGCAGACGGAATCGGCGGGTGGCAGCAGACCCGTACCGAGGTGGTCGGACTTGTATCGTTGACGGTGACGCAGCCTTCACGAAATCTCGCACTGCGGCGCATGTTGGGAAAATGAAAATCCGCTCGAGCTGTGGAGGTGCGGTGGATGCCCTCATGGCGTCGTTGTGGACCGCGCCAAGATCTCTCGCAAGAATGGGCGACGCCGGGAATGTACAGCGGCCGTCGGCGACCATGTTGCCCACCACGCCCACGGTCAGGCGGTGCCACCGACCTCATCGTGGATGGTGACGGTAGGATCGATGCTTCGGCGTGGCGGGGCTTCGATGAAGTCAAAGCGGGCGCCGAATAGCCATCACCTCCCTTCGTCATTGTCGCGACGGAGAGGCGCGTCGGCGACGACGTCAGATGCGCCCGAATCCAGACTCCACCGAGAAATCGGCCGAGAGCTTGCCGACCCAGTGGCGCTTGAGGATCGTGGCGAGGCGCCGACGAGGAGGTACCAGTCAGAGTGGTCGGTCTTGACGATGAAGCGCCACCCCCAGAGATACGGGCGCCAATGCCGTACCGCCTGGACAAGGCCGATGAGCTCGCGCTCGTAGGCGGCTAGCGAGCGGTGGCGCCGCCACAGTTCGCCAAGAAAGCGGCGGATGGCCTCTCCCGACCAGACCGCGCCGGCCGAACGCTGACGCTGCGTCGCGCTCGACGGTGAACAACTTAGCGGTTGGGCATGGCGAGGACGGGCGGACGTGACGGCGCCTTGAGCGCTGTGAATGCCGCCGCCGCGTCGTCCCAGAGAAACCTCCTTCTTGAGTAGGGCCGTCGATGGTGCGGCGATCGCCCGTGGTTGTGGACGAACTTGCGGTAGTACGTGGCGAGGCCGAGGAAACGCCAAGACACCGGCGAACGTGGAGCCGGCCAATCATGGATCGCTCGCACCTTGGCGGGTCCATGGCCACACCCGCCATGGATATGACATGGCCGAGGTAGGCGACGGAGAAGCACCAAACGAGCACTTGGGCGCTTGACGAAGAGTTGGTGGCGGCGTAGTTCGCCGAGGACGGCGGAGGTGGCGAAGATGATCGGCCACGCCGTCTTTCAGAATCGTAATATCGCCAAAAATACCAGATTTAAACGGCGCAGAACGGCGAACACGTCGTTCATCAAGGCTCGAATGTCGCCGGCGTTACGCACCAAACGCCATCACCAGAACTCGTCTGGTGCCGTCGTGGGTGCGAACGCCGTCTTGTGCATCGCCCTCCGGCGCATCGACTGGTGGTACCCGAACCGGAGGTCCAAATGGTGAAGAACTTGGCGCCATGGAGCTCGTCGAGGAGCTCGTCAACCACCGGATCGGAAAAGCATCTTTGACGGTGGCGCGTTCGGCGCCCGTGTCGACGCGAAGCGCCACGAACCATCGGGCTTCTTGAGGAGGACGGGCGGCAAACGGCGAAGTCGCGGCGGGACGATCCTTGATCAATCATGGCGGCACCGCCGCCCAACTCGCCCTTGTGCGCCGCGGTACCGTGAAAGCGGGCGGCGGCCGCCGAGCATCGGGCTTGAGAATAATCGCGGTGGTCGTGCGCGCGCGCTGGGGCAAACCGACGGTCCGCGAAGAGCCCCCAAACGAGAGCAAAGAAGCGCCTCGAGAGAACCGGCCTTGTTGCGCGCCACGGCCCGACGGAGGGTCTGCCACGCGCTCAGAGACGGGCGCCGGCGCTGAAGGACATGCGCCGGTGGCCGAGGTCCCAAACAATGGGCCCCAACTCGCCGAGCCACCGGGTGCCGAGGACGACGTCGTGCATCGGCGATGGCATTACGTAGAGGTCGGCCGAACGAATCTCCGTCGATGAAGCGGTAGCGTCGCGGATGACGCCGCCAGGTGACCCGCTTCGCCATTGGCGACCAAGGCCGCGAGGCGGGCGTTAGCGGAGGGTAGACCGAGTCTGCCGCCCTCCTCCGAGATGAAGTTGTGCGTCTTCGAGTCGAGGAGGCGACGAGGACGCGGCGCCGAGTGCCACGGCGATCGCATGGTGCCCGCCATGGGAACCCCACCACGGCTGCAGGAAAAACAGGCGCCTCGGCGTCGTCTCCGCGCCGCCAGCGCCCGGCGTCCTCGATCTCCACGCCTTCAAGGAAGAAGATGCGCCAAGCAAAACTGTTATGGCTACTTGTATATTTTTCATTGCAATTAAAACAGAGGCTCAGACGGCGCTGCTCGCCATCTCGTCCGGGGAGGCGCCTCTGTTGCCCTCGCCATGACCTATTGGGCGGCCACCGTGAGAGCGCCCAGCGCCACTTGGCGCCGGAGCGCGGCCGACGCGGAGCGGAAGGAGGCTGCAGGGGCGCCGAGGAAGGTCTGACGGCGGTCGATCCCCACTAACTCCACTTGGCGCGCCAGTTTCTCATGCGGCCATGAAGCGTCTCCGGTTGTGGATGCGACGGCGTGGTGAGCGCGCAGGAGTCCGCCGGTGAAGAGCCGGACGCGTTGAGCCTCATCAAGACGACCGCCGAGGCGGAGGGCTCGAAGTGATTGAGTACTCCACGCGGTCCTCAGACGCCGCCATTCGGCGAGCTCGAGCAATGAGCCGAGCGGATGGGAGGCCCAAACCGCAAGTTCAGAGCTCCTTGAATCGCCTTCACGGCGGCGCACTCGCCCTCCCCGAGTTGGATGTACCAGAGTTGCGACGGCCTCCAAATTGTACGAGGCCATCCACACGCGCTCCTCCGCCATGGTGCGCTGTTGGCGAAAATAGGATTCGCACTTGTTGATGAAGAGCATCGGATCGGTCTTGCCGTCGTAGCGGGGAAAATCCAATTTTTGGAATTTTGGGGGGCAATCAAGATCGCGCGGCCCTCCGGCGCGGCCATTGCCGCATTGTCGACGAGCGAGGCCGACTTCTCCTTCATAGCCGCCATGTCGGCCTTCATGGTTGTTATCTCCGTGGTGATGGATTTCAACATCTCCATCATATCGACGATGGTTGGATCGCTCATGGCTGCTGGCTGCGGCGCGGAAGCGGTGAAGGACTGCGGCGATGGTGGAGGGCTAGGGTGGTGGGCGGCGGCTGTGGAAGAATGGGTGGAGCGGGTGGGGGAGGACCGACGTGACCGTGATACCGGGTTGTCAAGGCGTCGAACCTCCGGCCGGCCGACCAGTACGTGACTCGTAGCCGTCGGCCGTCTTCTCCGGTGAGGTTATCCCCCTCAACCGCAGGCTTAACAGAGAGAGAGAGATTGGGAATATAATTCTTGCCTATCCTTTCATTGTCAAGGGATTACAAGCATATATGGCCAATGGCCCAACCGAAATGGGGAAGGTTCTCCTTGATTCTAGGAATTTCCAAAACAACTTATTAATCTAAGTTTCTATCTTTAGCCACTAGAGGCTAACCCATGCAAATACCGCCAACCAAGGCCATGTGGCGCAAGTCGCCGCGGCGTCGCGCTACCGCATATGTACGTCCGTACATGACAATGTACTCTTCCTCCGGAATGCGGTGAACCTGGAAGAACCGCTCGCATCGGCGTAGCCATCCGAGCGGGTCGGTCTGACCATCATAGTCCGGCAGATTGAAACGCGGTGGCCGGGGTGTCCACCGGCGATCGCCATCATCTTCCTCTCTCCCTGCGCCTCGCCTCCTTCAATGCATTGGCTCGTCCCGCTCGCGCCCTGGGCCTGACCGCTCGCTCCTTCGTGGAAGGTGGCTGGCATGAATGCCTGCGGCAGTAGTCCCCGACTCGTGCGTTAAGAACGTTCCGCCATTGCCGACGGGTTCCACAGCAGGCCCCTTCCCCTTCAAGATCTTCATCATCTCCACCATCGTCTCCTTCATCTCCCGCATCTCCGTTTCAAGGGCAGCGATCGATCTTCCAATGGATTGGCCATGGCACCAGGAGCGCACGGCTCTGATACCAAATTGATACGAACAGACTCAGCGAGAGCTTGTTCAGATGTTCGTTCCCGTAGAAGGTCGGTCGCAAGTCGCTTGACGATGAACTCGCTGCGTCACAGGCGCTTTAGGTTTGGGCATTTTTTGAGCCACCGCTTTGATTAGAATTTATGCAATAAAGCATGCCTTTTCTCTTGGTTTATTCCCTCATATAAACAAACCCTCACCTCAACAGGTACGAAAGGATCTTAACAAACAAGAATAATATCTAATCAAGACTCCTACTGACAGAGGATAGAAATAACTAAAAATAGAAACAATCAATCTAAAGGATAGAATCTGCTAACAGCCATGCATGGCGCCCCTTTCCTTATGCTTGCCTGGGCTCCTGCGCCGCACCTCCTGGCTGTGGTCGCCCCCTCCTGGTAAAGACTCGATCCAAACATTGGGCCATAACAGCATGCACAATATGAGCAATGTCTGGCCTGGTGACCATGAGGTAAACAAGACTCCCAACAAGCCGATGATAGCGAGAAGGATCTGCCAATGGTACACCATTTGTAGGACAAAACTATAGGTAAAGTTCCATGGCTGTAGCAGCAGTGCAAATATCAGTCATACCAGATGGAGCAAGCAGATCCTAAACATAGCGATACTGAGAGAGATAGTAGCCAACACCATTAGAATGCACCTCGATCCCTAGAAAATAGCTTAGTGGTCCCAAATCTAACACCACAAATTGTTCACTCAATTTCTTCTTGACAAATGCCACATAGTCAATGTTATATCTATGATCAGCATATCATCTACATACAACAGAAGCAAAGTACGATCATGCTGAGAAGTGTCAATGAACAAAGTGGGGTCATGCTCACTCGGAGATAAACCAGCAACTCGAATTGTGGAACTAAAACGCTCAAACCAAACTAGGGAGCCTGCTTGAGACCATATAAAGCTCTCTGAAGACAGTAAACATAGCCTGTAGGAGCCTCAACACTTGGGGGTGGCTGCATATAGACCACATGTAGATCACCATTAAGAAAAGCATTTTTGATATCCATTTGAGATATAGTCCATGAGAGAAAAGCCGCAACAGCAATGAGTATACCATGGACATGTGTTCAACAGGAGCAAAAGTCTCATCATAATCTCGCACATAAGCCTACTGAAAACCTCTAGCAACAAGACGAGCCTTGTATCGCTTTACTGAACAATCTAATTTTGTCTTTACCTTATACACCCACTTGCAAGTGATAGGAACTACCTAAGATGGTAAAGGAACAGGATCCAATGTGCTTGTATGCTCAAGTGTTGGAAGCTCCTTAGACATAGCCAACTGCCACTTAGGCATACTGGCTACCTCCTGATAAGTACTTGGCTTAGACACAACACCAACATGAAGAAAAACCCATCTCTCTAGGGCCTGAATAGAGGAACGATCAAGGAGAGAATACTGTGGTACTGTAGAATGATCATCAGAGTTAGTGGTACTGGTCGGAGGATCAGGTGAAGGAGAGGAAGCCTGAGGATCAAAAGGAACCATCGATCGGCGAACATAGTGGAAGGGCAAAGGAGAAATGTAAGTGGCTGCAGGTGCTGTTGGAAAAGATAAAGTAGGAGAAACTGGCGAGGAAGGTGACATTGGAGGCTACACTGAAAGAGGAGTTGGTGAGGGAGAAGATCGAGCTAGAGGCTGAACTGAAGAAGGCAAATCCGGTGAAGGAATGGGAGGTAGACACAAAAAGGAGGTGAAATCTGTGGAAGAGGAAGTGGGACGAGTGAAAGGATGATAAAAAAGGTCGATCCTCATAAAAAGTCACATCACGAGAGATGCAAATATGACGTGCCTAAGGATCATAGCAACACTAATCCTTAAGTTCAAGACTATAACCCGGAAAGGCACTCAATAGACTGAGTGTTTAGCTTTGTATGCTCACGAGGTGCCAAAAGAACAAACCAGGTTTAATAAAAAACACAAAGATGATCACATCAAGGAGGTGCTACATACAGGACCTTACCAGGACACTTGCCCCGAAGTTCAGAATAAGGCTGAAGGTTGACGACATAGACTGATGTAGAGAGAGCTTCCCCCAAAAAATGAGGGAACAAAAGTGAAAATGAGAAGGGATGGGCAGTCTCAATGATGTTACGGTGCTTGCGCTCATCTACACCATTCCGAGCAAGAGTACCAGGACACGGGAGCTTTGGAAGAATACCTTCAAAGGAAAGGAACCGATAAAAAGCTAATGAAAGATACATAGAGCCCTGCAGAAGCCCTCTTACAATGGCCCGTACCAATGAAAACTTTTGTTTGATCATCTTGTACAAAGCAGGTGCTATCATCAAACCCAACAAAGCAATTCATATCTTCGAGGTGTCCAACAGAGATGAGATTCATGAAGAGCGTCAAGGCAAGTGAGTCGTCTGAAACTGTAAGTAAGGGGTAGAAAGTGTCCCCTGATGAGTGACCGTGCATGGTGTGCCATCAGGCATCAGCTATCTCAATCTTGATTCTGTCTGCAGTGGGACGACATGATGTGAGCTAAGATGCATTAGATGTCACATAGAAAGAGGCCCCTGAATCCAATACCCACAGTGGTGAAACACCCGACACAGGATGTGATGTTGCAGCAAAACCTGTAGATCCACCATAAGAGGACTGCAACTGACACAACTGGACCAAAAGGTTGCTCATCTGAGCTTGAACCTAACCAATCTGAGTTGCACAGGACTCCAGAGCACTTGCCAAAATAGAAGCAAAAGCAGCATCACCTCTATGAGACGAAACACACGATAGCAGCCTCAGATTGGGATGCAACTGAAAACACCGATCTGGTAGATTGCTTTGTCTCTTGCATTGAGAATGGATAAGCTGACAACAAACAGGACTAGGACCAAGAATACCTTCGAACACCATGATAGATCAAGTACGCTGACACTAGGCAACTACCTCAATAATTTTTCACAATACCATCCAATACAGTAACCAACAATAGCACCAACAAATAGAGCAGCAAGAAATGAGCAGTAGAACTATACCAGTGCAGCCTAGATGGTGTCGGCAAAGGAGGACAGTGTAGATCGAGAGCAAAGCGGACAAGATCGACAACGCTAGACCTAAAGATGACGAGCTCGGTGATGACAATGGTGGCAGTGGCCTAAGGATGATATGCATGATGAAGACATCATCGGCTTGCAGATCCAAGCTGGCGGATCCGACCGGAGACAAAATCGGGGGATCTGACCCCAGTGTTAGTCGAGATGAGCTCCACAGCGACGAAGGCCACCTCAGTGGTGCTTACCAGAGGTCAGCGAAGACCAACGGCGATAGGAAGACCCAAATCCATTGCTAGCGACGCCGGGGAGAATGGATCTATGCTGGACAGAGATCGGGCATCCGGCGGCAGAGCGCGAGAAGCTTGATCCAAAGGCAGAGACACTTGGCCAGTCGACGGCGCGAGCAGATCCGAGCCGAGCAAAACTCGAGAGCCAGCGATGGTAAAGGACGAAAGAGAGAGCTCAATCAACTTGAATCTGAGGACGAAGATGATTGGCAACGTGGAAGATGTCATCGCTGGTGGTGGGAAGACTAGATCCCGTCAGATCCGGGCTAGAGACAGGTGGCTGCCGATAATGATGAAGAGGACAATGGATGGGTATACTGAAGCTCGCTGGCAGTGAGCCCAGCAACTGTGGCAACTGTGGAAGAGGTGGGAACCCTAACCCTAGACTAGCTCTGATACCATGTGATATTTAGACAACATAATAGCTATTTTACTATTCAAAAATATATGTGTGTGCATCAGATGCAAACCAAATTCTACATGTAAACTCTATGAAAACCATATGTAAAAAGTTTTCAAAATTCTCAAAAAATTACATACGTAGGGGAGATGAGCTTCTATTATCATGTGAAATTGGAAGATCAAACTGAACGCATTTGAAAGATATGAAATTGACAACAGTGAGATGAATAGTGACAACAATGAAAAATCACTATTTAGGCAGAATTTTTACTATACATATCTTAAACGTGATTGATTTTGGTTTTCAAATTTTACAGGTTGCAGAATATCACTAGTGTATACTAGTGTACAGGTTCTACCCATGAACAATAACTGAAATTAGTATGGGGATCAAATAGAAAGGATCAAGTATTGGTGCCCAATAAATGAACTACCAGCAATCCCATAAGCATTAATTGATGATACATACTGAGTGAGCACGCAAGTCGTAGGCAGACCTATCAGCAATTCCAACACACTCAATCCACCCATAGGAGCATTCAATCTCTGCATCCCAACAATCAGCAGCATAGTGTGCCATTTCATTTGGTAGGTGCTGCCGGAACCGTAGGCGATCTTTGTCAATCCCCAATTGTGTCAAGAAAAGATAGACCCTTCCGATAAAGTAGCCAAGGGTCTCATTGTTGACAGTGCCCTACCAGTTACAACAAAAATTACTTATTAGCACAACTGCTAGTTATGAGATCGTTACCAGGAGTAGCAAAAGAAGAGTTTAATCCAGATGTAACAGAGAAGTATCCAAAATATAGTACCTTGGATACAGCTTCTCCGAGCTTGAGTTTAGTGGCAGATTTTCCTGTCAGTTGTTCTTCTCTTGGAAACATCAAGAACTCTAAATCAGCAACATCACCAAACTTTGGATGGGATTTGTCCTCTGGGTCCACAAAGTGCTCAATCTCTGCTAAAGTGAACTCACGGACTCTCAGAAGGCCTTGACGAGGTGATATCTAATGACAGAAAATCGTCTCAAATTACATAGGTCGTTTAGTTGGGTCATACCATAGAGTTATTGCCAGTTAAAGCACTGGTTTCCACAACTACTCCAGTTTCTCCCGCCTTTTTTTTGGTAAGTTTACCTCAATAATAACCTGATTAAAAAAATATAAGCTGACAATCTTTTTTGTCAACTTCTTTTTTCTGACCTACTAAACAGCTCAAGATTTTAACCTATCATGTGCACCAAACATGAATGATAAATTAATGGGAATCCTTCATATGTTTTACATCACATGGTAGATCACAAAGATGTTAATAAGTAGAAAATATAAACCTAGCAAAGATAGTCAATAGAAAGAGGATCTGAACATAAAGTTAACAGAGTCATGCCTCATTCCTGAAGGCCTGACCAATTTGTGCTGCAGCAAATGGTAGCTTGTTGCCGTTGTAGTAATACAAGTCTTTGAAATTCACAAAGATTCCTTGTGCTGTCTCTGGCCTCATATACCTGCAAAACCAAGGAAGCACATAAGCTCAAGCTAGATTGAATAAAGTGGAATATATTGAGCTCATAAACTGAAATTAGATTGAATAAAGTGGAATATATTGAGCTCATAAACTGAAATTAGATTGAACAAAGTGGAATATATTGAACTGTTCTTGACCTCACCCTGGGCTCAAACCTGACGGTCCAATGGAAGTCTGAAACATGAGATTAAAGGGGTACGGATCTGACAAAGAGTTCTTGGTGTCAGGAGCAACAATCCCATACTCCTTAATCTTAGCACCCAATTGTTCTGCAGAGAGATCATCCAAGACAGCAAGGATATAGTTGAATTCTTCTGCCTTCTCTGGTGGCAATGTGCTGTCCCTTTCAAGCTTCTCCTTACAGAAGTCCTTGAGCAAGTGATCAGCACGATAGCAGGTGCCTGTCTTCTCATCTTTCACCATTAAGTCTGTAAATTTGTCCACATGGCCAGAGGCCTTCAAGACAACTTCTGGTGTCACACAAGGACAATCCACCTCAAGCATCCCCTCCTCCAATACAAAATGCTAAGGAAAAAAGGTGCACAATTAGATTGTATAAGACCATGATCTATCTGTAAATACTACATTCCAATAATGCACCAAAGATAATATAGCTTATATATGTTAGGCTAAAGATTTATTAGGAGATTTACATCCAGGCAATATTTATTATTAAACCCATTTTATTCTCCATTAACATTAATAAACACAATAGTTTCTATTTATTTGTTGCTGTTTATTACTAATTGCTGATTGTAGATTTCAAAATTAATTTTGGAATGCATTAAAGTTTATCCTTGCAAAGTTTCATTATGCAAATACCTGGCAAACTAAAAATACAAACTTTGTGGGACTACCCGCATGTTTAGCTGCGATACACATCACAGAATTTTACTGCCATAATACATGTCTATATTAGCTCCATATGTTAACACATATTCCTAAATAATCACATAGTAAGTGCATCAAACTCAAAAGAGAATGTTGGAGCTTGCCAAACCCAACATGAAGTCAGTAAGAACTAAGGAGGCACATACAGAGGGGGTTAACTGACGAGATATGTAGAAGCATACATAAATCCATATGAAGATAACAGACAACCAGATCTTAGATTCTAACCCCACATGCAGTTCAAAATAAATGATGTTTTAGGAAGTTTGTTATAGTTTGCATGTAGATGTTTTTTTCTTTTCTTTTTTTGACCTGGAAAACAGTAAGAGAGGCTCCTACTGTGGTGTATCATATATATATAAGAAAAGAAACATTCGGGACCTCCCATAAGCTGGTGTTTACAAGGAGTTTATCCATTGAGTGACAGCAGTTTTATCCGGGTTTTTGAATCTATGCGAGTGTAGTTGTCACGATCCATATAATTAGCCCAGGGTAATGACAGTAATACTGTCATCACCCTAAGATAATTACACAAATCTCGGCACAGCCGCCGGCAAAAGATCGGAATATCCGATGCTTTACCAGCTACTATGGCGTGTTCAGAGTGTTACAGCAGAACAATAATTAAAGACTGAATGAAAATATATTCATTTCAAGCCATGCTGAGCTAGATGTCCGTTACATAGTATTACATCGGAACCCTGATACAACAAAAGAGAATATTACTTGCCTAAATACACTAAATACCTCCTAGGAGTATAATAAGACCTATAGAAGCTTGTAGCCCTCCTGATAGTAGTTGGGATTCCTGATAACTCTAGAACTGATCCTATGAATAGGCCTCATCGCCGGCCTCAAATGCCAATCCATCAGGATCTTCTTCTAGAAAAGGGGGAAATACAAGAGTACAGAGTACTCAGCAAGCATTATATCACAAGAATGCATTATGAGTTTTTCTCTCCACCAACTCCAATTCCTGCCCTCCAACTAAATTTTTACGGAAGTTATAGTTTTGGGTTTTCTTTAAGGGTTGGCAAATTTTAGTTATTGAAAATCAACTACTAACACCCGTATATAAGACAAACTAGCTTCCGTAGCCTCCAATCTAGGAGATAGGCTTCAATTCAAGATTTTGACCCTGCGCACGTTTGTATCACTTTACCCATAGCAGCCCCCACATAAGAGGCTCCAGAACGTTTATCGCTAATCCGGTACTAGATCTCCTACCTTGTATTCAAGGGGGATATCCTACTGCCACTCGCAATTACAGCTATACTCCGATACCCCCAGCAGTACTCCATCGGGCTCCAAATATACCGCCCTTACCATTTCCTTCACAACTTTTCACTTCCAACATTCAATACACAGTTGAACAGGGCATCCGGCATTACCCAACCAGGCTATAACACATTTACCCAATGTGGAGATCATAGTACTTTCATAGGACAACCTTTTCTAACAGCGATTTATCTCGCTATGGTTGATACTAAAAATACAACTCATTGCACGAGTGTAGGTGTTTGACCTTCTATTATAGCCTATGTAGAGGGGCCCACCGGCATGAGGTATCTCCCACCTTTCCTCAACGCCCTCTACCCACCATAATAATCACTATTACGAGTCCATGACTCCATTCATGGACAACCTTAACAACATGACCACCATTTCCAACACCATATTATCAATTTCAACTACACATAACAATTCCAGCAATATAACCACAACCTCTCTTCCATCCACACCCCAACTCATTATTTCAATTTTTCAAAATATGGTTTTGATGCAATGGTGATGTGATATATGGAATCATACCAAAATCAGTGAAAGCATTAATTTAAAGATGATCAAGGGTCCTTGCATGGAATAAAACCGAAAGGTTTAGCCCCGCTCGTAGATGGGTTCTGATTGGTGGGGCGGGTCAGGTCGAGACCTGAAAACATAAAATACACTAAGGCATTTAATGAAAATCCTTTTAATTTGGTGTCCAACCAATTCTGATTTGTCGTTCAATTTTTATCTAAGCAACATAATTAATATACGTTCTCGATTTTTAAGCAATCCACGAGTCGATCACAAGAATTGATGCGGTCCACGGCATGATTTATTTTTTTCTACCTCTCTACTCCTCTCTTCTTATTTTTCCCTTTCTTTTTCTTCTCTTCTTCTTTCTTTTCTCCCTCTCCTCCCTTTTCTTTTCCCTTCTGCCCTTTTCTCTTTTTCTTGGTTCAGCCAACAGCCATCTCGGCTGTCTTGCCTCCCCATTGGCCTCTATTCTCCTGCCGATCTCTCCTTCTCCCTACTGCTTCTATTCAGCCGGCTGGGCTCCTCTCCATGGCGCCACTTCTTCCGACCGCAACTTCCCCTCTTCTCCCCCTACCTCTCCTCCCCACGGCTACTGCTCGTGCCGCCCTCTCCTACGGCTCACCTCCTCTATGGCTTGGCGCCGGCCCGAAGTGCGCGTGGCCGCTCCCTCGCGCGATGCGCTGGCCCGCACGGTGATGCTGCCCTGCCGCCGGCCGGCTTGGCAGCGCCAGCTATGCCCGACACCGACTCCCTCTCGGCTGGCTGAGCCACCTCCTCTCCTATGGCCGACAGCGGCACGGCCCTCAGCTGCCTCCCTATCCTGCTAGGGTTTCTCTATTGCTACCCCTTTTCAATTTTAACTGCACATTGCTTGATGTTTTTCGGATTAATGCTTGAGAGTGAGGGTTCTATGATGGGGTTGGGAGGGCTTGACCTAGTCATGATGAATAAATACTACACTAGCCTTAAGAGCTGCCCCAACCACTGAGAATCCCGGGGAAACAACCTTATCTAACCCCCTATGCTACCCCATTGGCTAGCTAGGTCCTCGATCTAACCTCTACATATATAAACCCGCACTGTAGCTAATGTTGGTATAAGAGCAAAATGCACCTGGAGGGATGATCAGGGGCTAAGCAATGGAATGGATGCACTGGGGTGGTGATGAGGGCTGCAGATGGCTTGCTTGGCCTCTCCTTCTGGTCGGCTGTCTTCTAGTTGCTCCTTCTCTTTGGGTGTTCCCTCCCTCCTTCTGGATGCTCTCTGGATCACCTCTTCTGGATGGCCTCCTGCTTCTAGCTTCCTTCTTGTTGCTCTCCTTCTAGCTTTGACTATTGGTTGGCTGGTTCTTGTGTTGGGAGAAAGGAAGCACTTCTGGTGCTCTTGTGACTCTCGGTTTATGTGGGGAATGGGAGACAGAGGCACTTGAGCTAGCCTCTGGTTGGCTGGCATTCGGCTGGCCCCTCACTGGGTGCTTTTATTCACCTCCCCTCATGCCACTTTACCTTATTGCCCTCAGGTTTTTTACTGCGCCCTATGGGTCCTAAGGGCATTATGGTCCTTATCCCCTTATTTTACTAACGGTACCCGCATACCAAACCAGGTAAGTTCTAGAGCACCGAATGATGAACCCGAAAACTAGCGAGAGATGCCTGCCTAGGTCCTAGACAGGTCGGGTACCTCGATGAGCGATACCTTTCACTGCGAGACTGACGACACTCTCTAATCCTTACATTTTATTATCTTGCCTAATCATATTTTATTGTTTAATTAATCCTTTAATTAAACTGATAACCCCCCTAGGTTATCACAGTAGTAAGACATCATCTATGAAGTTCTGTTTCCAAGCCTGGACAGATGGTTGAGCTTGATCAAAGATCTTTTTGTTTCTTTGCTTCCATATGTGCCAAGAGACGAGAAAGAAGATTTCATTGAAGAGGTTGAAGAAATTCTGGTGAGCCTACTGAATCATCTCCAGGATGTTAATTGCCATGTTCCAATGTATGCCTATCTGATGCCAACACGTTTGACTGAAAGTGCAAGTGAAAAAAGGGTGTGCGCTTGTTTCTAGTTGAGCTATTTGACACAACACACATGAGTTGTCATTGTTGCTGATCCAGTTTCGTCGTATCAGCATTATTTTTGTGTTAAGCCGCTGGTGCAACATGAGTCAGCTGAAACCTCTAAGTTTGGAGCTACATCTGTTTTGCCATACCCATTTTAGCGGTGTAGGGGAGTCTGGCATCTGGAACTAGTGATTGTAGTATCTTTTCGGCAAAAAGCCGGATTGTCCCCAGATGTATGACCATTAATCTTTCTGTGAACTGTCATAACCAACATTCTGCGTGAGCGTTCTGGGAAAGCAGCAGAACTAGTCATTCTGTCTGTTGAAGGAACTTTAAAACCGAGATATCCTCTCGTCTTTGACAAAGGAGAAAATTCTCTAGTATTTTTGGGATGGTATTTGGCCATTCCAGAGGTCTTTCTAGTAGGTCATGGCTACACCCAATCCGAGACAAATGGCTGCTATGCCACGGAACTCAGTGCTCAAGCTCATAATGTCCCTCCACCAAAATGATCCCAAGTTTGTAGCAGAGTGAGGGACCCTATGACGGGTAGTAAGTATTCCATAGCAGGTGAACCCATGGGATGCTTCTGTGATGTAGAAATTGTGAAGTTGCTTGAAGAGTAGCGCTCTGTTTTGAATGTGCAAGTTTAGGATTCCCATTCCTCCTTTGCTTTTTGGTCTGCATACAACCTCCCAAGACAGCCCACTTACACATGAAATACACACACACAAAACACCCCAAATCACAACATGTTCACCGAAATTTACAAATGGGCTTAAGAAAGTCTAGCTATAGTTATCCAGTAGCTGCACTGCACATATGGCACATCACCAATCTATACTAAATCTCGCAATTTGCAAATAAGAATCAACGTTAGGTCAATCCATACTCAGAGCAGCTGAAACTAAGCGCCCACCATATGCATTAGCAATCTTATTTACCACAATTCATAACCAAGAAAGAAGAAGGAACAGCAACTGCCGCCTAACTTTTACAATCTAAGGAAGCAAATTTAGTACATGATGATATATCTATTTACAAGTTATGAAACCTGACCAATCCCTCCTAATCTACATACCGACGTAACCAGACAGACTAATTCCTCCAATTTACAATCAAAGAAGCAAGCCTTTTAGCTTCAGAGCATCCAGATGTCACCCTATTTATTTCAGTAACCAGCACACACCATAGCAATGTTGTGAAAAATGGTATGCACTTGACAGACCGATGTGGTACCGTTAAGCGATTAATCACAATACGGCCGATTAATCGGAATTTAACGGACGATTATGTGTTCTTATTAATATATTTATTTATATTTAGTATTAATTAGAAATATTTTAGTTACCCAAAGTTATTGTAAATTATCACTCTACAAAACATGTTTTACATTTCATTGTTTATACTTCATCTAAAAGATACATACTATGAACACTATGACACAATATTATAAACTAATTTATCGTAATTAGTGAATAAAAAAGCTATTTTCATGATTAAACGGAGAAACAAATGATTAATCGGAAAACAGCCAATTAATCAGATCATGTGGTCAATTAATCATTCGACTGCGTTAATTGAACTCAGATAAATTATTCGTGATGGTTTAGTCACCGTCACCGATTAATTGGCCAATTAATCGGTTAAGTGGGCCGTTTTTCACAACAGTGCACCGTAGTACTACACCACACCACTAGTACAAATACAATTCCAACACGGCACATCAGTGAACTGCACTAAGGCCTCACTATTCGCAAACAAAGGTCCAGGCTTTGGTCAGACCAGGATCAGTATGCCCAAAATTGAGCACCCGATAGGCAGTACCTGCTACCGCAATTCGCAAGCGGAAAAGGGAAACAAAGGGCGCCACGTTTCCCTGGAACCCCACCCAAGATTCGCCCCAGCCCCCAATCTACACAACTCTACTACAAGCTCGCAAAGCAGTAGGAGAGGTATCTGCGGCTACCTGGCGCCAGAAGGCGAGGACGTTGGCCTTGACGGCGCAGCCGGGAGGCCCGTAGTCGTAGAGCCCCGCGACCCCGCCGTAGATCTTGAAGGAAGGGACGTAGAAGAGCCGCCGTTCCAGCGTGTTGGTCACCGCCACTCGGAACGCCTCCCGGTTCCCCGCTGCGGCCGAGGCCGAGGCCGCCATGGGCGCGAGCTGGCGGGTGGTGGCAGCTGCGGGTTCGGGGGACCGAGTGGGCTTGTGCGCTCGTGAGTCGTGAGGTCGCGTGAGGCGGACGACAGGAGACGGAGGCGCGTGGGATGTTGGGGGCTTGGAGATGCGAGGCGAGACCGGTGGGGTCGGGTGACGCCGATGTCTGGGGCCCGCTAGTCAGTAGGGTGCCACACGGTCGGTCCACGCGCTCTTGGTCGCTTACCGTGGATTAGTGGTGCTGGCTGTTGAGAGGTTAAAAAGCTGTTATCGAGTAGTTGATATGAAATCATTTTTATTTGAATTTGAGTTAACGAGTCGCTGCTGAGGTGAACCTTATTAATCTTTTTTATTTCAAATGAACTCATTTCAATTTTGAATCGCATTAATTACTGTAATCGAAATAATTTTGATTCGAGCCCTAACAATTTTTTTGTCAACCCTAACCATGGATAACAACTAGGACCGGCTATAGCTTAACGAGCTATTATCAAGCTTCTTTCAAAATTAACATAACTTAGTATAAAATCATTGTATGTATTATTTAAATGGTTATTTCAAATTCGAGCTAACGAGTTACCGTTGAGCTAAGCCTTGTTAATTTTTTTACTCGAAATAGACTCATTTCAATTATGAACCCATTAACTACTATAATCGAAACAATTTTAATTTGAACCCTAACGAGCTTTTTTTGCAGGCGTTAACCATTTCAATTGTGAACTTGTACTTTGTAACATGGCATTAACCAAATCACAAGGAGTTTGATTCTTTCGTTCGGCTACTCCATTTGATTGAGGCTAGTACAGTGGAATAATTTCATGAATTAATCCACTTTCTTCACAATATTGGAATAATTTTTTTGGAGATGTATTATCCTCTTCGGTCCGACCTTAATCGTTTAATTATCCTTTCTAGTTGGTTTTCTACTTTGGCCTTATATATTTTAAAATGTTCTAGTGCTTCATCTTTCGATGTAAGTAAGTATATGAAATTAAACTTAGTTGAATCATCTACGAAAATTAAGAAATATCTTTTGCCACTTTATTTAATATGTCATTCATCTCACAAAGATCATAAAGGACAAGCTTGAGTGGTGAGGTGTTTCTTCCTTCAACAAAGTGAAACGATTTTAATTTGCACACACATCTTACATTTTGAGCCTTTCTTATGGTTATAATTTAAAATTAAGTTCATTTTGTTTAACCACATAATGGCCTCAAAATTCACATCGCACAAACGAGAATGCTAAACATTATTCACTTTATTACACATAACATTATAAATAGAAATGTTATTAAGATTCAAGATAGAAAAGCGGAACATCCGCCACTTTCATAACCCCTCTCTACAAAGGTTCCAAATTTGGTCAACACAACCTTATTTTATTCGAAAACTAATTTAAAACCTTATTTGCAAAGCATGGATCCATTAAGGAGGTTCCGCCTCATAGTTAGTACAAATGTCATGTCTCAAAGAAACGTCTTGCCTAAAGTAAGTTTCAAAAAAACTTGACCAATTCCTCGTACTGCTGTTGATGCACCATTGCCCATCAAAATAGATTCACCTCTTTGCCCCTGAAAAAAGGAGAATAAAGTACGATCAGCACATATGTAGTGTGTAGCACTGGTGTCAATCCACCAATCAGTTGATGGATTAGCCATAAAGACTCTGGGTACATACCCGCCTATTTTGGCTGAGGCTAGTACAATGTTCGCCTCGCGGCTTTACGACTACTCTACTGACTCGATGTTCCCTTGCCCTTACAATCACGCATCTACGAGCAATATGCCCAGCAACTCCACAAATGTAACAAACAATTTTCTCACTCCACAAATGTAACAAACAATTTTCTCCTTATTTTTCATTTGCTTTGGTTTAGTTTGGGAGGAGTTCTTAATCTTCTTCTTCACCCCCGCTACTTGCATTCAATATTTCAATATTTTGAACCTAAACCTAAGACTAAGGAGTCATGTTACTAGCACATGTCCGCTCTTCAACATTGATAGCAACCAACATCTCAGAGAGTGTTTGTCACTCCTTTATATATTTTTGAGCGATCACAAAGTCACGTCCGAATGGTGGTAAGTTTGCGAGTATCATATTTACTTGAAAGCTTTCTGGTAGAATGTAGTTATATTGAGTCAGGTCCCTTAGAAAAGAGCTAAAACTCATGGAACTGATCTAATACAGATCTACCTTCTACTATCTTAAAATTAAGACAGCCCTCAACCATGAATGACTCATTCTTATTGTCTCCTTCATAGAACTTTTGTTCGAGCTTATCCCAAACTACCTTAGCGGACTTGTAGTTCGAGTAGACATAAAAAACTATTGGATATGATGGCCAATGGTCTTGCTAAGCGAATTGATTTGTATCCTCCAAGTGCTTAAGCACCTCTCATTCTAAAGGAAGATCTTCTAGGGGATTGGAAATGGCCCAAAATAATTTCAGGTCCATCAACAAAAGTCTAGTTTTAGCCTGTCAGCGTTTAAAGCTTACAACGTCAAAACACCTCAGGCTTAACGACATCAAAATTAGAAGTCATTATATATTGTTTTCTAGATTGTAGGAATAAATGTGGTATTATCAAATTTATTTTTACTTTAATTCCAAACTTTATTAGCAAACAGAGAATAACACCATAATAAATACTAGCCGAGTGCCCGTACGTTGCAACAGAACAACAACCGCTCATATAAACAAATTAAAACAGTAGAAAAACAATACTTGGCAGAAATCTAAAAGACTAAACCATGATAATAAGAAAAGTTTTAAGGTGCAGTTTGCAAATTTTCGTATGCAAAAGCTTTTGTACTTGGAACTATAATTTATAGCCGAATTAAAGCAACAGAACAATAATTTTTAGTAATTATATAAAGTTTATAAGAGTACACCATAATAATCAGAAAGATTTTAAGGTGCCTTCTGCAAATTTCCATATGACGAAAGGCATTATTCCTGAAACTACGTTATAGGGTCTAAGTTGCAGTTTTCCTATGGAAAAGACCTAAATTCAATAGATAATCATGTGCCTGTATGTTGCAACGGAAACTTAATTTGCGATAAAAAGTTTATTTGCAAAGAGCACTAATAGTGGTAAAGGTGGATAATTAAAGAGCAGTGGAAGTAATAGTGGTAAATGTGGGTAATTAAAGAGCAGTGGCAAATGTGGATAATTTTGATGAAGTGACGTGGGAAGAATCTCTCACTTTATATAGTAGAGATATAGAGATTGGATCATGATATTAACAAATATCAAAGCACAAGGATAGCTCATGAAGATCAAGTATTTAAACAAGGAAATGACAATGAACAATGGCTTTCAACTAGCAACAAAAGCTCAAGTTGTTTAAAGTTTGCTCTTAGATGTCAAGTTGTCTGAATTAACAGGCCTCCTCGCGGCTAGGATAGGATCATTGACTAATTTTTACAATCTTTATAAATAGTCTTACCAAAATAGATTTCAAACTTGCCAAATTAACATGAATCAAAATCAATAGATCATTATAATAGTTTATGGCAACATATCTAGTGAAAACCCGTTTATCATGAAAACTCTGTGAAACCCACGTGTAAAAGTTTTGAAAAATTCTCAAAATTATCATACATAGAGAAAGTGAGCTTCTACAATCCTATAAAATTTGAAGTCCAAACTCAATCGTATTTGAAGGATATGAAAAAGACAAACGGCAAGATGAATAGTGCTAAATAGTGAAAATCACTATTTAGGCTGAATTTATCTTTTTCATATCTTTCAAATGCGATTGAGTTTGGTCTTTAAATTTTACAAAATTGTAGAAGCTCACCTTTCCTATATATGGTAATTTTTTGAGAATTTTTTAAAACTTGTACACATAGGTTTCGCGGAGTTTTCAAAGTAAAGGAGGTTTTCACTGGATACACACACATATATATAGATACATATGTATACATACATATATACACACATACATATATATGTATATATATACGTATGTATATGTATGTATATGTATATGTATATATATACATACACACATATACATATACATACATATATATAAATAGGAAAATGATTCCATACTCTTGGGTGTACTTACTCCTACCTCCAATATACCGTTTAAATAATGTTGTTATACCTCTTTATCCTTTTGAGTATACTCTAATATTGATTATAAGATTCTCCAAAGTAAGTTACGCGAAAAATTTCATTAAGGTCCACCTTTTATAGCATAATTTGTTTATATATTCCTTTTTACATAGGATTAATTCCCAATTTGCCATTGTGAATTTGAGAAATCAATGAGTGGCAAATAGGGGATGAGGTAAACTTCCAGTGGCATATGAGGAATTTACCCTTTTACATATGGAAAAGGGTATGTAGCAAAAAATAAAGGGTTCTGATGAAATTTTTTCAACCATATCGCATTGGAGTATCTTAGAATTATTATTGGAGTATACTAAAATTGATAAAGGAGCATAAAGTATTCATTTAAGTGGTATATTAGAGGTGGGAGTACATACTCCCAGGAGTATGGAAATATATATATATATATATATATATATACACACACACAAAACTCAATAGTGAACAAGGAAATAATTGATTTGGGAGAATTAACTAGACAATAATCACAATTTTAGTAAACTAATTATATTATTACAAATTGTCTTACTTAGTACAATCCTCATTGAGCAATAGCCACTCTGATATGCAAGGTCCACAAGACAATCAAAATTTAACCTCTTTGCACAAAGTACAAAAAATGATAGAAGGTTGAGCATACTCACAGAGCACTGACTCACAATCAGTGTAACCGGCTAAGCTCGTCAAAGATGATGTCCCAGAAAACAATATTGCTGTTGTACTACCACAAGCAATTCAACGAGTAGTCCCGAGATGAAACTGAATCTACACAGAACCATAGAAACATGCTTCCTGATCGGGAAGAAGGAATGTCGTATAGCAAGACACGATGGACTTGCTCCATAGAAGAGTAGCAAGGCACCAAGCACAAACCCACCATAGAGCCGAGCCAACTGACTGAGCAAGCAAGGTTAGCACCAAGACTCGGCAAAAGATAGCACCAAGCGCACCTCGCCGTCCACGTAGCGTGTCAAATCCTAGCCAAAGTCAACACCCTTTAATCACTTCAGGTTACTTGCAAAAGAGGCATCCACGAGGTGACTGAGGATAGATTGGGACCAAAGACCACAAGAAGGCACAAGGTAGCTGAGGACCTTGCCGATGAACACACAAAATCGCAGGTGGGATGTGAATCGGCAAAAGAGGAAAAATCACATCATTCTTCACACATATCAAAGATGAACACGAACCTAAGATTTATAGGAGCACAAGAGGAGGAGGAGATGCCGGGAGCACCGCTAGCCCCCGCTGCACGTTGGGAAGCAGTACCGCACGATGCGGTCACCACTGCCACACTCACCTCTCCCTTTAACATGTTCTTTGGGGCTAGGGCACCGATACATTTTGCTTTAGCCTTAACCGGCAGGGCTGACTCAACTAGATGGGCTTTGTCGGCTTAGTTGGCCCAGTAATCTTTTTCTTCTTTTCTTTTCTGAAATTTAGGAAAAAACCCCAATTTCCTTCAACAAGTTTCACCTACTGTTAGTTTCAGAGTAACGCTAGCTGAATTTTCTGTATATGTGCTTGCTAGTGTGGCAAATTAGAAGCATGTAGCTTTTCTCTTCGTCAAAAGTGATTCTGCTTTGCTCTAATTTGAGATGAATGCATTATAATGGTAACGTTTTCAATTAAATGGTTTTATTGAGTGTAACATCCCCAATTTCGGTCTTTTGCCTAAAGTTAATTTAAATTAATTAAATTCAAAATTTGGATTTTTCTCAGTGTTCTAATTAACCTGACATCCATATCCTTCTGAAATTGGAGTTCAATCCTTTACTGTCCGCAAAGTCAAAATTCCAAATTCCGGTCCTAATTCGAAATTTTGCCCGAGTTCTAAAATGCTTCAAAAATCTCAAAACCCATTGTATTAGGTTCCAAATATTCTATAATATTTTTGGGAATTTTTCCAAGATTTATAGAATCTCTCTGGTATTTTATCTCTCACGCACTTTCATCAAATCCATTATATTCGTCCCAAAATTATCTAAATTCCAAAATTCATCCAAAATCAGCGAAACTAATTTTATTGGGTTCCATTTATTCTCTAGTATTTTTAGAATCTTTTCTGAAATTTTTAGATCTTATTTTCTATTTTATCTCGCGTGCCTTTGGTTCTATACTATTCATTATCTTTAATCTCTAGCCAACTCCATGAACAAAGCATCCCATGGTTAGCCCCAACTTCAAACCCTTCTATCTCTCAAAATAGTGCACCAATTCATATGAGAGCTGAAGCATCGTGACGGCGTCTTAATGGAGAGCAAATGCCCTGCCGTTACCCATCCTTGATCCAAGCGAAACGGCCGCAATCAATCTCTAATGACAATTTATTGCTCAGCCATTATCGCGGGCGTTTCTTCATCCCACCGGACGTGCGAGCACTCAGAAGTTTCGTCTTGCTGTCCTCTACCCCGTGCTCACCTTTCCCTGTTGATTTAGTGCTATCTCCCTCTCCAAAACTCGAGAAAACCGTTGCTCGGCGCACTCCAAAGACACCGGTGTAAGTTCAACCTTCATTAGTTATGGTTTTGGTGTTAATGACAAATCTAATCTTGTGTTAATGACAAATCCAATATTGAGTTTATCCCCTAATGCGATAGTGTTATTAATGACAATCTTATATTGAGACTAACTTGTTTATTTAGAATATCTTTGATTAGTCTCATCGCATTGAAAAATGGAAAACCCGAGGTATGTATGTGTATTCATTCTAATGTTAGTTGCATACTTTGGAGTCAAGTTAAAATATGAATGTCCCCGTTATATTTACCACAAAATGTGCATTATGTTTCTCAATCCATATATTACATGAATGCACATATTTAGGGGGAGTTTGTAGTTGAACTTGAAAGTCTCTTTGTATTGATCGATTCGTTATTGACACATATAAGGATCAAGACAAAGAAACTAAATCCTTGAGTATATATTTGAATTGCCTAGTTATAAGTATACTCATGGTAATATAGGATATGCTCCAATACAATCAAATTGAATATGTGCATATTATATCCAAGTCAATCATACGTATGCACATATACATGTGGAGTGTATTCTATAGTTGATGACTTAGGGTAATGATCATTTCCATATAGCCTACACATAATGGATCATTACTTTTCATCAACATGAGTATATGAAAACTTGTGTAGTTAATATATACTCATATCAATTTAAATGATAATTTAAATTGAGTTCATTTGTCTTATTAATCATTAAAGAACACTTCATCATGTGTTGATGGTGCTCCTTGATTAATTAAAGACAAATGGATAGTTCTTAAGTATAATTAAGCATGTGTTGCATTATTATACTTAAGACACATTTACAATCATTTCAATTGATTTAGGTTGTGCTCAATTGATCTAAAGGCATCCATTATGTGTTAATGGAGTGCAAGAGATAATTGAGACAACCATGCATCTTGGACTAACTATTTGTATGAGTTGTTATTGAGTTAGGTCCAAAGATGGATGAGATGATGAGAACGGGACAAGGACGGCATCGGGAATTTTTTTTAAAGGGAAAGCAAAAGGAAAAACCCGTTTTTGGAAAATTTTTTTTTGTGGGAAAAAAAAGGGGGGGGAACCTGGGTTTTTGGGGTGTTTTGGGCCTTTTGGGTGATTTTAAGGCATTCCATTATGGGGGCCAAAACAAAGTTTGGGGGGGGGAAAGTCTTTTGTGGACTTTGGGGGGTTTTCCCAAAGGTTAACCAAAGCCATTTTCCAAAAATTTTTTTCTTGGGGGAAAAGGGGGGCAATGTGGAAAAATTGTTTTTTTCAAAAAATGAAATATTTTGGAAAAGGGGGGGCCGGGGGGTTTTTGGGGGTTAAGGGCCCAAATTTTTCCCAAAATTTTTCCTTTGGTTCCCTCCCCCCGATTTTCGTTTTGGGTTTTATTTTTGTTTGCAAAACAAAAAGGGCAAAAATTTTACCCTTGCCTTTATAAAAATTTAAAATTTTTCCTTTGGGAAAATTAGGCTTTTTTATTTGTTGCAAATTTAAACCCCTTTTTTGGCAAATTGGGGAAAATTTTATTGGGGCCCTTTTAAATTTGGGAAAGGGGTTTAAAAGGGTTTTTTTGGTAATTAAAATTTTAAAATTAGAATTTTTAAAAAAACTTAAAATTTTGTTTGGGTTTTTAACAAAATTTGTCCCGGGAGGGAAAAATTTTCTCGGGCCCGTTTAAATAATTTTTTTCCCTTTTGGGTTAAACCCAATTTAACAAACCAAAGGGAAAAACTTAAAGGCGTTCCCTCAAAAAATTTCTTTTCAATTTACAAGGGAGAGACTTAAAAAAAATTTTTCGTTTTCCCCTTTTATTTTATAAAATTTTTTTAAAAAAAATTTTTAAAAATAAAAAAGGGATACCCTTTATTTTTTTGTAAAAAACTAAATTTTAAAGGGGAAACTTTTAAAGGTTTTAATGGGTTTTTGTTTTTAAAAAAAAAATTTTGAAAATGAGGGGACTTTAAATTGTTAAACCCTTTAAAAATTTTTAAAATTTGCCCTTTAATTTTAAATAAAAAATTTTAAATTTTAATTTCCAAAAATTTTTAAAAATTTTCCAACCCAAAATTTGTTTCAAAAAGATTTCCGCAAACTTTCCCCAAAAATTTTTCTCCAAAACAAAAAAAAATAAGGGCACAGTATTTCTAATTTTCAAAAGGGGGTTTGTGTAAAATAAATTTAAAAAAAACAAAAAAAATTACCAAACCCCAAAGGGAAAAAATTTTAATTTTAAAATTTTTTTAAAGGTTTTATCTAAAATTTAAAAAAAAGGCTTTTTTAAAAATTTGAAACTTTTAAAACTAAAAAAAAAATTTTTAAACTTTAAAATGAAATTTCAAATGTTAAAACAAAAATTTTCAAAAACTTTTAGAAAAAATAGCAAAATTGCAAAGAAATTTTTAAAATTTTAAAAACCCATAAATTTAATTTGTAAATTCTTGAAAAATCCCCTAAAATTTTTCAAAATTTTTCTTTTAGTTTAAAAAATTTTCCAAAAATCTTAAAAAATTGAAATCTTTAAAAAAAAGGAAAAAACTTTTAAACCCCAAAAAAGGAAAAGGGCCCCAAAACCCTTTTAAAAAAATTTTTTATTTTTAAAAATATTTTCAAAATTTGCAAAAAAAGGGAAGGGCCCCGGGGAAAAGAAATTTTTAAAAGGGCCTTTTATTAAAATTTTAAAAAATTTTTAAAAAATTTTCGTTTTTTTCTTTCCCTTTTTTAAAAAAAATTTTTGAAAGGGGGGATTTTTTTTAAAATTCTTTTAAAAAAGTTTTTTAAAAAAAATCAATTTTCTTTCAAAATTTCAAAATTTAAAATTTGAAAGTTTAAATTTAAAAGTTTTAACAAAATTTATTTTAAAAAAATATTTTCCCTAAAATTTTAAACAAAACTTTTTATTTTTTAATTTTAAAATTTTAAAAAAAATTTTAAATTTTTAAAAAATTTTGGGCCCAAAAATTTTTAAAAAAAAATTTTTAATTTGTGAACTTTAAAAAAAGGGTTTTTGTTTTCGGGTTTTTCGGGTTAAATTGAAATATTTTAACCCAAAAATTTAAAATATTTTTCGTTTTTTAATTTTTTTTTTGACTTTTTTTTTCTTTTTTAAACAAACAAATTATTTTAAGGACAAAATTTTAAAATTTGGTTTTTTTTTAATGTTTTAAAATTTTTTTTGTTTTTTTGTTTTGTTTTTGGAAAAATTTTAAGTTGGGTTATTAAAATCTTTCAAAAGGTTTTCAATTTTTTTTCAAAAAATTTTAAAAATTTTCCCTCAAAAAGAATTGAATTAAAAATTTTAAATTTTGGGGTTTTTAAAATTAATTTATTTAAAAAACTTAAAATTTTTGCCAATTTAAAATTTTTTTTTTTTTCTTCCCCAAAAAAACCCTTGGAATTTTTTTTGGTTCTTTTTTTTCCAAAATTTTTTTTTCCTTTCCCATTAAACCAATTACTTTAGTCTTTGAAAATTTTTTGGGTTTTTAAATTTTTTGGGGTTTTTATTGGTTTTTAAAAAAATTTTTTAAAAAAAATTTTTTTAAAATTTAAAAAGTTTTATTTTTTTAAAGTTACAAAAAATTTAAAATTTATGTTTTTTAAAAAATTTTATTTGCCAAATATAAATTTTTTTTTTTAATAAACAAAATTTTTTTTGAAATTTTAATTTGTTTCAATAAATTTTTTTTTTTAAAATTTTTTTTATCCTATTAGTTTATTTTAAAAAATTTGTTTTAAAATTTTTCAAAAATTTTACCAAAAGGGATTTGAATTTAATTAATTCTTTATTTTTTTTTTGGCTTTTTTAAAAGGGGGAAGGGGTTTTTTAATTTTGGTTTTGGGTTTTAAATTGAAAAAATTTTTTTTCTAAATTTTTTATTTAAATTTTTTAAAATTTTTGGGTTTTTTTCCCCAAAAATTTTTTAAAATTGTTTCCTTTTATTCCCAAAAGGGGGAAATTTAAAAAACTTTTATTATTTTTGGGAAAATTTGAAAATCTAATTTTTGGTTTATCAAACCCTTTTGGGATTTTAAATGGATATTTTTTAATTATTAAAATCTTTTTTTTGCCTTTTATTTGATTCAAAATTTTAAAATTGAAAATAAAAAGAGGGTAGTATTTTAATTTTTTTTGGTTTGCCCTTTTTTAGTTTCTTTTAAAAATGGTTTTTTTTTTCCCAAGGGTTAAAAATTTTTTTTCTTTCCTATTTAAATAAACCTTTTTTGGGTTTTTAATGAATTTTTTTTTTTTTGAAATTTTTATTTTTGATTTTTCCCCGTTAAATTTTTTAATTTTAAATTTTTAAAAATTTTCCAAATTTTTAAATTTAAAAAAGGGAAATTGGGAATACCCAAAAAAAAATTTTTCAATTAATTTTAAAGTTATTTTTTGAAAAATTGGGGTTACATTTAAAAAGATTTTTAAGAAATTTAAATTTCAAAATTAAAAATTTTAAATTTTCAAATATTTTTTTCCGGTTATTAAAATTTGGATTTTTAAACCCAAAATTTTTAAATTTTTATTTTAAATTTTAAATTTTTTTTTTAATCAAATTTAAAGAAATTTTATCCCTTTTTGGAAATTGTTTTTTTTTTAATTAAAACTAAAATTTTTAAGTTAATTTAAAAAAAAATGGGAAAAATTTATTTTTTTCCAATTTAAAAAATTTGGGGTTTTAAAATTATTTTAAAAGGGCCCATTATTTAAAAATTTTTCAAAATTAATGGAAAAATTTTATTTTATTTTAATAAATTTTTTAAGTTTTAATATTAAAAAAGGAAAGAAAAAAACCTTAAATATTTAAATTTTGGGAATAAAATCTAATTTTAAAGCCCAAAAAAATTGGGTTTTTGGATAATTTTAAGAACAATTGTATTTTTTGGGTTTTTTTCTTAATTAAAAGGGGGTTTTTCCTTTTTAAATTTTTTTTATTAAAATTTTTTTTAATTTCCAAAATTTTATTTTTTTTCATTTTTAAATTTGGGATTTGTGTTGAAAGGGTTTTATTTTTGGGATTGGTTTTCAAAATAAAAAACTTTTGTTTTGATTTTAAAGAAAAAATATTTAAAAAAAGGTGCTTTGCCAATTTCATTTTTAAGGGGTTTTTAATTGAACAAATTTGCATTTTCCCCTTAAAGTTTTTTTTTAGTTTAAAAGGTTTAAAAAAAATAAAGGTTTTTTTTTGTTTTAAAATAAAGGGTTTCCGGTTTTTGGGGAAATTTAAAGAAAGGGTTGTTTTTTTTGGGAAGTTTTTTTTTGTTTTCTTTTGATTGGGTTTTTTCAAAAATTTTTTTGGGATTTGGGGGCCCTTGGGCTAACTTTTATATTTAAATTTGGGGTTTTAAGTAAAAAATTTTCATTGTTGGTGGGGAAAAAAGGGGAGGTTTATAGTTTTAATTGAAAATTAAAAATTTTTTGGGGTTAATTATTTGTTTGGCTTTGAGTTATTTTTTAAAAACCTTTTTAAACCCTTTTGTGGGCAATTTTGTTTTTGGGAAAAGCCAAAATTTGTTTTGGTTTTTTGGGTTAACTTTGGAGGTTTGAATGGGAAAAAGGGTTTTGTTTTTTGGAAATTTGTTTTGTGTTGAAAATGAAAGCTTTTGCTTTGGTTTTTGGTGATTTTTAAAGGGCATTTTTGTTTGGCGGGAAAAATTTTTACTTGGTTTTGGCTAAGGGGTTTTGGTTAAGGGTGTTTGGTGTTTTGTTGGCGGGCGGTGCCTAATTAAAAATTTATGGGGGTTTTTGATAACTTTATTTTGTGGTTTCTTTTTTGATTTTTTGGCTGTTTGAAGGCAAAAGGTTTCGGGTTTTTTTTTTGGAAAATTTGGTAATTGATTGGGGTTTTTGGGGGCGGTTTGGAAAGGGGGTTTTCACGGTTTTCCCCCGGGGCCCTTTTCCCCCGGGGTTTTTTTTGTGGGGTTTTTGGGAAAGGCCCCGGGGTTTGTCCCTTGGGTTTATTTTTTGGGTTTTTGGGGTTTTTGATTTGTGGGGGACCCACCCCTGATTTAGGCTTTAATTGTCAAAACCTATTTATCGCTTTCGCATATATCTTTGATTAGGTTTTGACTTAGGGGTGTATTAGAGCGAATTGTTTAGTGAGCGATCGAATTTGTAAATCGCCTATTCACCCCCCCTCTAGGCGCATCCTCGACCCTACAAGTGGTATCAGAGCCACGGTCACTCTCATTTTAGGCTTAACCGTCTAGAGAGTAAAAAGGATGGTGCCTAGCGGTCAAGTGCACTCACACGATCCACATATGCTAAATGGCTCTAATTATGCTTCATGGAAATTATTTATGATAAATCATTTTAAATCTATGAGCCCACAAATTTGGTGGATCGTAGATGTCGGCATTTCTTCTCCACTAAACAATGTTGCTCCAACTAAAGGAGAGGAGAAATGTCTACATCTAGACGCTCAAGCTACTAACGTTTTATTTAGCTTTGTGAGCGTAGATATATTCAATCTCATTTGCAACCTCAAGAGCGCTCATGAAATGTGGATAAAGCTTCAAGACGAATTTGAATCATCCACATTATCAAGTGAGGATTGCATTGAGGAGGAAATGTCGGTTGACGATTCTTCAACCTCTTCATCAAGTGAAGAACCGACATTACCATCAACCTCAACCTCCGCCTCAAGCGACGACGAATCTTCACTTATATCAAAAATTCGTTGCTTCATGGCAAAAGGTATAAATGAGGTAAGTGATGATGAAAACGATGATGAGCCCTCTTATAATGATTTAATGGATATGTTAGAGGAGCTAAATAATTATCTTGGGAAGGAGAAAACAAAATATAAGATTTTAAAGCTTGAACATGAATCACTTCAAAGTGATTATAATATGTAAAAGAAAATCATGAATCCTCCTTCTCAAAGAAATTTATAAGTCTAAGGTGGATATAGGAGTCACATGTGATTTAATTGATGAAATGCCATGCTTAGATGAAAATTCTAATATTTCATCAAAAATTGACATGTCCACCTCTTGCAATGATTTAAGTGATATACCTTGTTGCTCTAATGAAATTGTTTCAAGTTCCTGTATGTCTTTAGATGCAAATCTTGTAGAGGAAAATAAAGAACTCAAGAAACAAGTCACTCAATTGAGAAGTGACTTAGAAAAGTGCTACAAAGGAAAAGCCATCCTTGACAAGATCTTGAGCAAGCCAAGGGCGCCTCAAGATAAGAGTGGACTCGGCTACAACTCCAAGAGGGAGAATAGCAAGACAAGGCACAACGCGCGTCACTCGAAGACCATCAAGTGTTTTGCTTGCAACAAGAAGGGCCACCTCGCCTCCGTGTGCCCTAATCAAGTGGATGTCAAGCCACAAGCATCAATCATGAGGCAAACCGGCATTGAGCACAACAAGAAGGTCAAGAGAGGACCAAACGGAGTAACGTGCTTCAATTGCCTTGAAAAGGGACATTTCGGTAAGGATTGTCCCAAAGGTATAACTCCTAAGCCTATTCTCATTAATAAAAATTATTTGCTTAGGAAGGACAAGAATGGCAATGTGTTTGCCAAACTTGTCAAATCCCTATCTTGGCTAAAATGATAATAATCATTTGCATAGGAAGAGTAAATCTAGAAATGGATTTGCTAAAATTGTTAGGACTCCTAAGCCCACTCAATTTAATTCAAATACATTGCTTAGGAGAAGTAACAATAGCAAAACATTTGCTAGATTTGCTAGATCCTCTAAGCCATTTCATAATTTTAATTGTCATATGCTTAGAAGAGATCAAACTAGAAATAGTTTTGCAAAATATCATTATCCTCCTATGCCCTCTCATAAAAATGCAAATTATTAGCCTAGGAGGAATCATTATCGTAAAACTATTCCTAGTCATGTTAGTCAATTTAAAAATGCTAAAATTAGGACCATATGGGTTCCTAAATCTATTGTGACTAACATTGTCGGACCCAACAAGGATTGGGTACCAAAAACGCTCTAAAAGATTTTTAGGTGATATGAGATGGATTGGACGCTTGCTACTCAAGAGGAGAAGGACTATATTTGTCTACAAGTGGTGTCAAGCAAGAAGATTATCAAGTCCATCATGAGCCAATGCCATCTCGGGTAACAAGTATTTAAATTGATTATTATTTAAACTTATAGCCTTGTGTAGGTTATAATGCAATATTAACGAAAATCAATTTAGATTACTTGTTATGGCCACTTGCTCTCGCCTCTTATCTATTCTCTTATTGCAAATCTTGAGCAAGTTTAGAAGTGGCACATTTAGGGGGAGTGTTAATTCATATTCATGTGTATCACATCCCTACGTGTGCCCATATTAATATAAGTGCATATATATATATATTCAAAATCAACCTTTTAGCCAAAAGTCAAAACTTTGTATACTAATTGATATTCTTGTGAAAAACTAGTTGAAAAGTGTATACAAATGCTTTCAAAAGGTTTTCCAATGGTTTTGGCTTTACAAAAACTAATTTTAAAAGAAAATGAGTTTTGACTCCAAAATCTAGTTACTAGTATCTTGATTTTGATTTGAACTTATAATTTTTATAGAATTAAAAGTAAAAAGATTTTGAAAGTAATTCCAAAACAAAAATCCTAGAGTTGGTCATTCTTAACAATTTTCGTGTTCAAAAGATTTCCAAAAGACCAACTTATCAAAAGGTATTTGATTTTGAAACTCACCGAAAAACTATACTTGACCCATAACGGTCATATTCTAGCACTTAGTGAGTTTCTCCATTTGGATCAATTCTTGTGTAGAATTGTGATTCAAAATGGTATTTTAGACTCATACACAAAATTCAAATCCATATATCTTACCCCATGCTTCATTTGAATTTTTGTGTTGATTGAATTTGACTTGATTTCTATTGCTTCTTCAAATTGGACTATTTAGATCAAAAGTCAAAATTCATATTTAAAAGGACAAAATTTGTAAAAAGCTTTGAAAAAGTATTCTACTAAGTATTTCAAATGTTTTACAAGCTTTCAAAATGAAAATTCTATGTTAAAATCTAATTTGGCTCAAAAACGATTTGATTTGAACCAAAATAGCCTAGATTAGCAATATGTCAAAATCATGACATTCAAGTTGGATTTCATTATAAATCTTGGCTATAAACATTCTTGATACACCAATCTAAGCCATGAAAATTGAAATTGCATGAAATCCAAATTGAATTGCATTTTGAGGCTTTTTGTGAAAATCAATTTCATTTTATGCCTCAAAGCGCAAATTGCCATATCTTTCAAAATAAAATTGATTTTGAGATAATTCTTTTTGCAAAACCTTCTAATTAGTCCAAAGTTCATCCCTGCCAATTTTCAAATTTTTTGGACTTCATTTGAGCTATTTTTGCCAAAATTTGCAAAAAGTCAGCTGTTTCCAGCCTGATAGGTGCGGTTGGACCGCCCTGAGGGCGGTTGGACCGGCCGACCGGTCGGACCGGCCCTGGAGCGGTCGGACCGGCCATGGCAGGTCAGGTCTGAAATTTTCAGAATTTTTTCGACCTTTGCTTTGGGATATCTTTTGATTGGTACTTTCTTTTTCAAAAATTCTTTTTGGGAAAGTTTCTTATGATCCCAAAATTCATTTGTGCAAAATTTCAAAAGTTTCACAAATTATTTGATCTCGTTTTCAAAGTGGTATCAGTTAGGAGCATTGAATTGACTTAAAGCGTGACTTTCACTTGATCTTTTGAAAAGACAAAACTTGTGCAATTCAAATGCAAATAACTCCATAATTCACTGTTGAATATCTCGGGAGTTTATTCATATCAAGTTTTGGGCATTTAAATGCGTCCAAGTGATATCATGTCTTTAATTTGCTCGATACTAAATCTTTTGGATTTTCTTGATCTTTCTTGAGCTTTTGATACCCGTGAGTATATTGCTTTGAGAATATTGCTCTGATACCCATCGATGTTATCGATAATTCTTTCAAGTGGTATCAATCTTTGTGATTTGATCCTAAGTGGTATCAATTGAGCACTTATTCATTTCATATGCTTACAAGGTGGTATCTTTGAGTTTTTTTTTCTCCAAGTGGTATCATGGATCTTATTGTTCTTTTCTCATGTGATATCCTTGATTATTTGGATTCCTTTTTAAGTGGTATCATTGAATTCATTTATTTCCTACAAGTGGTATTTCATTACCTCTTTGTAGCATTATTGCGATACCCACATTCTTGATTAAGATTTTTCCTCTCAAGCTAGAATTGTAAGTTCAACCGCTTAAGAACTCTCTGTGTGAGATTCTTTATGAGTTGAGATATATTAAAGAGGAAATCTCCTGTTGAGCATTATTTTTCACGCAAATTTGAAAATGCTCATTTTTGTTGGTGCTTCATGCAAAGCCCTTGAGATAGATTTAAAGTGATATCTAACTTCTCAAGTGGTATCTATTTCTTTTGGGTTCCTCGTAGGACCCTATTAGGCAAAGTATTGGATTCTTTAAAAGAATCATATTGAAAATTTGCAAAGCCTAATAAAATGAGGAGTGAGTTATTTGAATGTGTTTCAAATAAACCGTGTGATACCCTTACTTTGTTTTTCATGCTTATCTTTACAAATGGTATTTGTTTTACAAGTGGTATCCACAAACTCAAATATGGTCTCTTTTCGAGTTTTCCTTATTTCTTAGACCATATTTCAAATAAAGACTTGTTTTGCTTCTTGAATGACCCTTCAAGTTTTTATTTGGTTTGAAATTTTAATCTCCTTCAATTCTTTCCCAAAGGTCATAAGTGTTCATTTAATTTTTTTTATGACCTTCATTAGATATGACCCCTAAAAGAATTTGTTAAATGCCAAAAGGGAGAATAATTGAATAACCAAAAGGGAAGAATGTATTTCAAGTTAATCTTTTAGTTTTTTTATTTTTGGTGCTTAATGCCAAAAGGGGGAGAATTAGGAAGCTTAATATCATTTGGTTTAAAAAGTGAGCTTAATATGATTAAGGGGGAGAATTAATATGCATATGTATTCAAATGGCTTAAATTTCTCTCAATATGTTAGTTTTAATCCAAATGTGCTTATTAAGCTTGGATTTATCATTAATCACCAAAAAGGGGGAGATTGTAAGTTCAACCTTCATTAGTTATGGTTTTGGTGTTAATGACAAATCTAATCTTGTGTTAATGACAAATCCAATATTGAGTTTATCCCCTAATGCGATAGTGTTATTAATGAAAATCTTATATTGAGACTAACTTGTTTATTTAGAATATCTTTGATTAGTCTCATCGCATTGAAAAATGGAAAACCGAGGTATGTATGTGTATTCATTCTAATGTTAGTTGCATACTTTGGAGTCAAGTTAAAATATGAATGTCCCGTTATATTTACCACAAAATGTGCATTATGTTTCTCAATCCATATATTACATGAATGCACATATTTAGGGAGTTTGTAGTTGAACTTGAAAGTCTCTTTGTATTGATCGATTAGTTATTGACACATATAAGGATCAAGACAAAGAAACTAAATCCTTGAGTATATATTTGAATTGCCTAGTTATAAGTATACTCATGGTAATATAGGATATGCTCCAATACAATCAAATTGAATATGTGCATATTATATCCAAGTCAATCATACGTATGCACATATACATGTGGAGTGTATTCTATAGTTGATGACTTAGGGTAATGATCATTTCCATATAGCCTACACATAATGGATCATTACTTTTCATCAACATGAGTATATGAAAACTTGTGTAGTTAATATATACTCATATCAATTTAAATGATAATTTAAATTGAGTTCATTTGTCTTATTAATCATTAAAGAACACTTCATCATGTGTTGATGGTGCTCCTTGATTAATTAAAGACAAATGGATAGTTCTTAAGTATAATTAAGCATGTGTTGCATTATTATACTTAAGACACATTTACAATCATTTCAATTGATTTAGGTTGTGCTCAATTGATCTAAAGGCATCCATTATGTGTTAATGGAGTGCAAGAGATAATTGAGACAACCATGCATCTTGGACTAACTATTTGTATGAGTTGTTATTGAGTTAGGTCCAAAGATGGATGAGATGATGAGAACGGGACAAGGACGGCATCATGTGTTGATGGGCGTCAAGAGTGGATCCCGAAGAGGAGTCGAGTGGAGATCCCGGGGGAGTATCAAGTGATGATCATAAAGACCCCAAAGGGGATTGCTTGTGTGCGGCGGCGAAGGTATAATTAGATAGGCTAAGGACTTTGTAGTCTTTGAGTCTAAGGTTTTATCGCCGTGCTATTAAGAGGGGTCGTTCCCTTTGCTTGAGCTTCATCATGTGTTGGTGATCTCATTCCGCGTTCACTCAAGCTCAAATCATTTGGATTTGGTTTTTGCATATGGTTTAACCATTTGGCATGTGTTGCGAATGGGTTAAACTTATGCTTGGTTGCATTTGGTTTTCGCATAATGCTTTGATTTGCATGTGTTGCAAGAAATGATAAGCTAGTGCGTTGGCTTTTGCGTGAAGTTCATTTTGCATGTGTTGCATTAGTTGAAGCTTCATGCTTTGGTTCATAAAACAATCTTTCTTAAAACCGTGTGGTTGCTTGGAGCTAAGTTTTGCATGTGTTGCAAAGGAGAGAGCTCAAGCAAATTTGTGTTTGTGTGTTTGTATGGAGCTAGAGGCTTGCATGCGTTGCGAGTAAAGAGCTCATACGGTTGATTTGGTTTAGTTGAAGTTTGGTTTTGGTGTTGCATGGAACTAGAGAATTGCATGTGTTGCAATTAGAGAGTTCATGCATCCTGATTTGATGTTGCTTGGAGCTAGACTTTTGCATATGTTGCAAAGAGTAGTGCTCAAGCATGAAATGTGTTTATTGCGTTATTTGCAAGTTCACAGCGAATAAACTGAGGTTTATGAGTCCGAATTCGAGAGCATGTGAGTGGGGCTTGCAGCGGTGTTGGCAAGTTGACCGGGTCTTGTGTTGACCTTCACATGGCTAGGGGATTAATCTCATAAACTCGAGTTTGATTCGCTTATCGTTTTGCAAATAGATCTTGAGTCATTGCGAAATGTGTTTTCGTAATTTGGGTTGAATTCTTTGAGCATGATTTGAATTGGTGCAAATGTGTTTTGCACGGGTAAATGATCATGTGTTGATCATCCTTGAGGCTCAAAGAATTGCATTTGGTTTTTGGAGAATCGGATTTTGCGAAGAAACCGGAGTTTTCTTGATGGGGCGGTGGCAAAATTTGAGCCAGTCGAGCCAGACTGCTGATTCTGCCGCCCTGGCCGTGTGACTTTTTCGGAAGGGTGCTCGGCTGGTTTTGTTGGTGATCTGACCGTACGTCTTGATCCGACCGGCCGAGTCGGCGCGTATTTTCCAGTGAGCTGATTTTCGGTGCGTTTGCAGCTGCGTTTCGGTTTTTGCCTAGCGGTCGGACCGACCGAGCGTCTTGATGCGACCGTGGTCTTGGTCGGACCGGCCGTGAAGCGGTTGCCGGCCGTAATCTGCGAAATTCCAACCGTTGGTGCTGTGAGGACGGTCGGACCAGCCGGACTCGGTCGGACCGGATATTCTGTTTGCCCATTTCGACCCCCAACGGCTAGTTTTCCTTTGTGGACTATAAAGGGAGACCTTGGGGGGCAGTGGGTAGGTGCTGGTGTTATTGAGAAGTGTTTTGGCTCTTGTGTGAGTATTTGGGAGAGGTGTTGCATGTGTTGCACACTCTCATTTGGTTCTTGAGCTAAAGAGTGAACTAATTGCATGTGTTGCAATTAGGAGTGGGTTTGAGAGGCTCTTGTGCATGTGTTGCACTTGAGAGAGGTCCTTGTGCATGTGTTGCACTTGGTGATCACCGGGAGCGCATTTGTTGTGCCCGGTGAGGTTCAAGCGAGGAGCGGCTTGTTACTCTTGGAGGTTGCCGACTCCTAGGCAGGCGTGGGCGTCGTCTTGTGCGGGAGCTCTCAAGGTGTGAGAAGCCCCGGCAAGTTTGTGAAGGTTCGGGTTGAGCCTACGCGCGAGCGTGAAAAACCATGACTAGTGGAAAGAGGCGGGTGCTCGAGCGGGAGCCGGTCCAAGTGTGGGCTTGCCTCAACGTGGACTAGGGGAGACCGGCAAGTCTCCGAACACCACGAAAAAACATTGTTTGTCTCTTGTCTCTTGTCTCTTTACATTCAAGTATTTACCTTTTGCATATTAATCAATTGCTTGATTGTAGAATTGCTTAGTATTAATTGTTTGATCAATTTAGCAATTCTAGTTTAGAGACATAATTTAGTTAGTGCACTAGTGAGCCTAGTTGATTTAGGCTTTAATTGTCAAAACCTATTTATCGCTTTCGCATATATCTTTGATTAGGTTTTGACTTAGGGGTGTATTAGAGCGAATTGTTTAGTGAGCGATCGAATTTGTAAATCGCCTATTCACCCCCCCTCTAGGCGCATCCTCGACCCTACAAGTGGTATCAGAGCCACGGTCACTCTCATTTTAGGCTTAACCGTCTAGAGAGTAAAAAGGATGGTGCCTAGCGGTCAAGTGCACTCACACGATCCACATATGCTAAATGGCTCTAATTATGCTTCATGGAAATTATTTATGATAAATCATTTTAAATCTATGAGCCCACAAATTTGGTGGATCGTAGATGTCGGCATTTCTTCTCCACTAAACAATGTTGCTCCAACTAAAGGAGAGGAGAAATGTCTACATCTAGACGCTCAAGCTACTAACGTTTTATTTAGCTTTGTGAGCGTAGATATATTCAATCTCATTTGCAACCTCAAGAGCGCTCATGAAATGTGGATAAAGCTTCAAGACGAATTTGAATCATCCACATTATCAAGTGAGGATTGCATTGAGGAGGAAATGTCGGTTGACGATTCTTCAACCTCTTCATCAAGTGAAGAACCGACATTACCATCAACCTCAACCTCCGCCTCAAGCGACGACGAATCTTCACTTATATCAAAAATTCGTTGCTTCATGGCAAAAGGTATAAATGAGGTAAGTGATGATGAAAACGATGATGAGCCCTCTTATAATGATTTAATGGATATGTTAGAGGAGCTAAATAATTATCTTGGGAAGGAGAAAACAAAATATAAGATTTTAAAGCTTGAACATGAATCACTTCAAAGTGATTATAATATGCTTAAAGAAAATCATGAATCCCTCCTTCTCAAAGAAATTTATAAGTCTAAGGTGGATATAGGAGTCACATGTGATTTAATTGATGAAATGCCATGCTTAGATGAAAATTCTAATATTTCATCAAAAATTGACATGTCCACCTCTTGCAATGATTTAAGTGATATACCTTGTTGCTCTAATGAAATTGTTTCAAGTTCCTGTATGTCTTTAGATGCAAATCTTGTAGAGGAAAATAAAGAACTCAAGAAACAAGTCACTCAATTGAGAAGTGACTTAGAAAAGTGCTACAAAGGAAAAGCCATCCTTGACAAGATCTTGAGCAAGCCAAGGGCGCCTCAAGATAAGAGTGGACTCGGCTACAACTCCAAGAGGGAGAATAGCAAGACAAGGCACAACGCGCGTCACTCGAAGACCATCAAGTGTTTTGCTTGCAACAAGAAGGGCCACCTCGCCTCCGTGTGCCCTAATCAAGTGGATGTCAAGCCACAAGCATCAATCATGAGGCAAACCGGCATTGAGCACAACAAGAAGGTCAAGAGAGGACCAAACGAGATAACGTGCTTCAATTGCCTTGAAAAGGACATTTCGGTGAGGATTGTCCCAAAGGTATAACTCTAAGCCTATTCTCATTAATAAAAATTATTTGCTTAGGAAGGACAAGAATGGCAATGTGTTTGCCAAACTTGTCAAATCCCTATCTTAGCTAAAAGATAATAATCATTTGCATAGGAAGAGTAAATCTAGAAATGGATTTGCTAAAATTGTTAGGACTCCTAAGCCCACTCAATTTAATTCAAATACATTGCTTAGGAGAAGTAACAATAGCAAAACATTTGCTAGATTTGCTAGATCCTCTAAGCCATTTCATAATTTTAATTGTCATATGCTTAGAAGAGATCAAACTAGAAATAGTTTTGCAAAATATCATTATCCTCCTATGCCCTCTCATAAAAATGCAAATTATTCGCCTAGGAGGAATCATTATCGTAAAACTATTCCTAGTCATGTTAGTCAATTTAAAAATGCTAAAATTAGGACCATATGGGTTCCTAAATCTATTGTGACTAACATTGTCGGACCCAACAAGGATTGGGTACCAAAAACCGTCTAAAAGATTTTTAGGTGATATGAGATGGATTGGACGCTTGCTACTCAAGAGGAGAAGGACTATATTTGTCTACAAGTGGTGTCAAGCAAGAAGATTATCAAGTCCATCATGAGCCAATGCCATCTCGGGTAACAAGTATTTAAATTGATTATTATTTAAACTTATAGCCTTGTGTAGGTTATAATGCAATATTAACGAAAATCAATTTAGATTACTTGTTATGGCCACTTGCTCTCGCCTCTTATCTATTCTCTTATTGCAAATCTTGAGCAAGTTTAGAAGTGGCACATTTAGGGGGAGTGTTAATTCATATTCATGTGTATCACATCCCTACGTGTGCCCATATTAATATAAGTGCATATATATATATTCAAAATCAACCTTTTAGCCAAAAGTCAAAACTTTGTATACTAATTGATATTCTTGTGAAAAACTAGTTGAAAAGTGTATACAAATGCTTTCAAAAGGTTTTCCAATGGTTTTGGCTTTACAAAACTAATTTTAAAAGAAAATGAGTTTTGACTCCAAAATCTAGTTACTAGTATCTTGATTTTGATTTGAACTTATAATTTTTATAGAATTAAAAGTAAAAAGATTTTGAAAGTAATTCCAAAACAAAAATCCTAGAGTTGGTCATTCTTAACAATTTTCGTGTTCAAAAGATTTCCAAAAGACCAACTTATCAAAAGGTATTTGATTTTGAAACTCACCGAAAAACTATACTTGACCCATAACGGTCATATTCTAGCACTTAGTGAGTTTCTCCATTTGGATCAATTCTTGTGTAGAATTGTGATTCAAAATGGTATTTTAGACTCATACACAAAATTCAAATCCATATATCTTACCCCATGCTTCATTTGAATTTTTGTGTTGATTGAATTTGACTTGATTTCTATTGCTTCTTCAAATTGGACTATTTAGATCAAAAGTCAAAATTCATATTTAAAAGGACAAAATTTGTAAAAGCTTTGAAAAAGTATTCTACTAAGTATTTCAAATGTTTTACAAGCTTTCAAAATGAAAATTCTATGTTAAAATCTAATTTGGCTCAAAAACGATTTGATTTGAACCAAAATAGCCTAGATTAGCAATATGTCAAAATCATGACATTCAAGTTGGATTTCATTATAAATCTTGGCTATAAACATTCTTGATACACCAATCTAAGCCATGAAAATTGAAATTGCATGAAATCCAAATTGAATTGCATTTTGAGGCTTTTTGTGAAAATCAATTTCATTTTATGCCTCAAAGCGCAAATTGCCATATCTTTCAAAATAAAATTGATTTTGAGATAATTCTTTTTGCAAAACCTTCTAATTAGTCCAAAGTTCATCCCTGCCAATTTTCAAATTTTTTGGACTTCATTTGAGCTATTTTTGCCAAAATTTGCAAAAAGTCAGCTGTTTCCAGCCTGATAGGTGCGGTTGGACCGCCCTGAGGGCGGTTGGACCGGCCGACCGGTCGGACCGGCCCTGGAGCGGTCGGACCGGCCATGGCAGGTCAGGTCTGAAATTTTCAGAATTTTTTCGACCTTTGCTTTGGGATATCTTTTGATTGGTACTTTCTTTTTCAAAAATTCTTTTTGGGAAAGTTTCTTATGATCCCAAAATTCATTTGTGCAAAATTTCAAAAGTTTCACAAATTATTTGATCTCGTTTTCAAAGTGGTATCAGTTAGGAGCATTGAATTGACTTAAAGCGTGACTTTCACTTGATCTTTTGAAAAGACAAAACTTGTGCAATTCAAATGCAAATAACTCCATAATTCACCTGTTGAATATCTCAGGGAGTTTATTCATATCAAGTTTTGGGCATTTAAATGCGTCCAAGTGATATCATGTCTTTAATTTGCTCTGATACTAAATCTTTTGGATTTTACTGATCTTTCTTGAGCTTTTGATACCCGTGAGTATATTGCTTTGAGAATATTGCTCTGATACCCATCGATGTTATCGATAATTCTTTCAAGTGGTATCAATCTTTGTGATTTGATCCTAAGTGGTATCAATTGAGCACTTATTCATTTCATATGCTTACAAGGTGGTATCTTTGAGTTTTTCTTTTCTCCAAGTGGTATCATGGATCTTATTGTTCTTTTCTCATGTGATATCCTTGATTATTTGGATTCCTTTTTAAGTGGTATCATTGAATTCATTTATTTCCTACAAGTGATATTTCATTACCTCTTTGTAGCATTATTGCGATACCCACATTCTTGATTAAGATTTTTCCTCTCAAGCTAGAATTGTAAGTTCAACCGCTTAAGAATTCTCTGTGTGAGATTCTTTATGAGTTGAGATATATTAAAGAGGAAATCTCCTGTTGAGCATTATTCTTCATGCAAATTTGAAAATGCTCATTTCTTTCGGTTCTTCATGCAAAGCCCTTGAGATAGATTTAAAGTGATATCTAACTTCTCAAGTGGTATCTATTTCTTTTGGGTTCCTCGTTTGACCCTATTAGGCAAAGTATTGGATTCTTTAAAAGAATCATATTGAAAATTTGCAAAGCCTAATAAAATGAGGAGTGAGTTATTTGAATGTGTTTCAAATAAACCGTGTGATACCCTTACTTCGTTTTTCATGCTTATCTTTACAAGTGGTATTTGTCTTACAAGTGGTATCCACAAATCCAAATATGGTCTCTTTTCGAGTTTTCCTTATTTTTAGACCATATTTCAAATAAAAACTTGTTTTGCTTCTTGAATGACCCTTCAAGTTTTTATTTGGTTTGAAATTTTAATCTCCTTCGATTCTTTCCCAAAGGTCATAAGTGTTCATTTAATTTTTTTTATGACCTTCATTAGATATGACCCCTAAAAGAATTTGTTAAATGCCAAAAAGGGGAGAATAATTGAATAACCAAAAAGGGGGAAGAATGTATTTCAAGTTAATCTTTTAGTTTTTTTATTTTTGGTGCTTAATGCCAAAAGGGGGAGAATTAGGAAGCTTAATATCATTTGGTTTAAAAAGTGAGCTTAATATGATTAAGGGGGAGAATTAATATGCATATGTATTCAAATGGCTTAAATTTCTCTCAATATGTTAGTTTTAATCCAAATGTGCTTATTAAGCTTGGATTTATCATTAATCACCAAAAAGGGGGAGATTGTAAGTTCAACCTTCATTAGTTATGGTTTTGGTGTTAATGACAAATCTAATCTTGTGTTAATGACAAATCCAATATTGAGTTTATCCCCTAATGCGATAGTGTTATTAATGAAAATCTTATATTGAGACTAACTTGTTTATTTAGAATATCTTTGATTAGTCTCATCGCATTGAAAAATGGAAAACCCGAGGTATGTATGTGTATTCATTCTAATGTTAGTTGCATACTTTGGAGTCAAGTTAAAATATGAATGTCCTCGTTATATTTACCACAAAATGTGCATTATGTTTCTCAATCCATATATTACATGAATGCACATATTTAGGGGGAGTTTGTAGTTGAACTTGAAAGTCTCTTTGTATTGATCGATTCGTTATTGACACATATAAGGATCAAGACAAAGAAACTAAATCCTTGAGTATATATTTGAATTGCCTAGTTATAAGTATACTCATGGTAATATAGGATATGCTCCAATACAATCAAATTGAATATGTGCATATTATATCCAAGTCAATCATACGTATGCACATATACATGTGGAGTGTATTCTATAGTTGATGACTTAGGGTAATGATCATTTCCATATAGCCTACACATAATGGATCATTACTTTTCATCAACATGAGTATATGAAAACTTGTGTAGTTAATATATACTCATATCAATTTAAATGATAATTTAAATTGAGTTCATTTGTCTTATTAATCATTAAAGAACACTTCATCATGTGTTGATGGTGCTCCTTGATTAATTAAAGACAAATGGATAGTTCTTAAGTATAATTAAGCATGTGTTGCATTATTATACTTAAGACACATTTACAATCATTTCAATTGATTTAGGTTGTGCTCAATTGATCTAAAGGCATCCATTATGTGTTAATGGAGTGCAAGAGATAATTGAGACAACCATGCATCTTGGACTAACTATTTGTATGAGTTGTTATTGAGTTAGGTCCAAAGATGGATGAGATGATGAGAATGGGACAAGGACGGCATCATGTGTTGATGGGCGTCAAGAGTGGATCCCGAAGAGGAGTCGAGTGGAGATCCCGGGGGAGTATCAAGTGATGATCATAAAGACCCCAAAGGGGATTGCTTGTGTGCGGCGGCGAAGGTATAATTAGATAGGCTAAGGACTTTGTAGTCTTTGAGTCTAAGGTTTTATCGCCGTGCTATTAAGAGGGGTCGTTCCCTTTGCTTGAGCTTCATCATGTGTTGGTGATCTCATTCCGCGTTCACTCAAGCTCAAATCATTTGGATTTGGTTTTTGCATATGGTTTAACCATTTGGCATGTGTTGCGAATGGGTTAAACTTATGCTTGGTTGCATTTGGTTTTCGCATAATGCTTTGATTTGCATGTGTTGCAAGAAATGATAAGCTAGTGCGTTGGCTTTTGCGTGAAGTTCATTTTGCATGTGTTGCATTAGTTGAAGCTTCATGCTTTGGTTATAAAACAATCTTTCTTAAAACCGTGTGGTTGCTTGGAGCTAAGTTTTGCATGTGTTGCAAAAGGAGAGAGCTCAAGCACGAATTTGTGTTTGTGTGTTTGTATGGAGCTAGAGGCTTGCATGCGTTGCGAGTAAAGAGCTCATACGGTTGATTTGGTTTAGTTGAAGTTTGGTTTTGGTGTTGCATGGAACTAGAGAATTGCATGTGTTGCAATTAGAGTTCATGCATCCTGATTGATGTTGCTTGGAGCTAGACTTTTGCATATGTTGCAAAGAGTAGTGCTCAAGCATGAAATGTGTTTATTGCGTTATTTGCAAGTTCGTTGTGCGAATAAACTGAGGTTTATGAGTCCGGAATTTCGAGAGCATGTGAGTGGGGCTTGCAACGGGTGTTGGCAAGTTGACCGGGTCTTGTGTTGACCTTCACATGGCTAGGGGATTAATCTCATAAACTCGAGTTTGATTAAGCTTAATCGTTTTGCAAATAGATCTTGAGTCATTGCGAAATGTGTTTTCGTAATTTGGGTTGAATTCTTTGAGCATGGTTTGAATTGGTGCAAATGTGTTTTGCGGGTAAATGATCATGTGTTGATCATCCTTGAGGCTCAAAGAATTGCATTTGGTTTTTGGAGAATCGGATTTTGCGAAGAAACGGAGTTTTTCTTGATGGGGCGGTCTGCCGAAATTTGAGCCAGTCGACCAAGAACTGCGGTCAACCGCCCTGGCCGTGTGACTTTTTCGGAAGGGTGCTCGGCTGGTTTTGTTGGGCGGTGCGACCGGCCGTGCGGTCCGACCGGCTGGAGTGCGGCGCGTATTTTCCAGTGAGCTGATTTTCGGTGCGTTTGCAGCTGCGTTTCGGTTTTTGCCTAGCGGTCGGACCGACCGACGTGCGGTGCGACCGGCCGTGCGGTCGGACCGGCCGTGGGGCGGTTGCACCGGCCGTATAACGGGCAGAATTCCAACCGTTGGTCTGTGAGGACCGGTCGGACCAGCCGGGCTCCGGTCGGACCGGATATTCCTGTTTCTGCCCATTTCGACCCCCAACGGCTAGTTTTCCTTTGTGGACTATAAAAGGAGACCTTGGGGGGCAGTGGGTAGGTGCTGGTGTTATTGAGAAGTGTTTTGGCTCTTGTGTGAGTATTTGGGAGAGGTGTTGCATGTGTTGCACACTCTCATTTGGTTCTTGAGCTAAAGAGTGAACTAATTGCATGTGTTGCAATTAGGAGTGGGTTTGAGAGGCTCTTGTGCATGTGTTGCACTTGAGAGAGGTCCTTGTGCATGTGTTGCACTTGGTGATCACCGGGAGCGCATTTGTTGTGCCCGGTGAGGTTCAAGCGAGGAGCGGCTTGTTACTCTTGGAGGTTGCCGACTCCTAGACGGCGTAGGCGTCGTGCGCGGGAGCTCTCAAGGTGTGAGAAGCCCCGGCAAGTTTGTGAAGGTTCGGGTTGAGCCTCTGCGGCGTGAAAAACCATGACTAGTGGAAAGAGGCGGGTGCTCGAGCGGGAGCCGGTCCAAGTGTGGGCTTGCCTCAACGTGGACTAGGGGAGACCAGCAAGTCTCCGAACACCACGGAAAAACATCGTTTGTCTCTTGTCTCTTTACATTCAAGTATTTACCTTTTGCATATTAATCAATTGCTTGATTGTAGAATTGCTTAGTATTAATTGTTTGATCAATTTAGCAATTCTAGTTTAGAGACATAATTTAGTTAGTGCACTAGTGAGCCTAGTTGATTTAGGCTTTAATTGTCAAAACCTATTTATCGCTTCCGCATATATCTTTGATTAGGTTTTGACTTAGGGGTGTATTAGAGCGAATTATTTAGCGAGCGATCGAATTTGTAAATCGCCTATTCACCCCCCTCTAGGCGCATCCTCGACCCTACAACCGGCGAGCCATCTTTTGCTCCGGTGAGTTTCTGGGTAAACCAACTGCGTCACTTTGTGCGCCTTGCCTCCGTGATCACAACCCTTCAACCAGATTTGATTTTCGTTGCAGATTGACTCCGAATTTCGAGCTTGTTCGTCGTCGGTCGTCATTCCGTTCGTCATCGATTGCGGGCTCTCTGGTCGTCTTTTGCAAATTCTGGCACCACCGTTGGATTCGTGTCGTCGAGATCTTTCCGGTACTCACTTTTCCCCAACCCCTCCATTCTCTTCCTCTCTTGCGCAATTAGTACCTGTAGCTCTGCCGAACAGCCATCGCGTGCGGTACCGTAGCACGAGCGGGGCACTGTAGCGAGAGTGGTACTGTAGCACGAGCGCTACAGTAGCCCGAATGCTGTTCGTCTTTTCCGTCAAAACTTCAAAAATCCGTTCTTTCTCATACAAACTCCGAATCGAGTGATTCAAATTTTTAAATTCGTCTAAATTCATGAACTATCTGCCAGTACTAATTTTATAATTTTTAGATTTTATTTGTTTTTTTGTTATTTATTTCGTGCTCCATTTTGCACGTAGTCGAAGAAGCAGTCGATGTCGCCGACGAAGGAGAAGATCATCAAAGCAGCGCATCGCACCTCGTTGACGAAAGCAAGTCTCCTTGACGCACGTTGATCCTATGATTTACAAATGTTTTACAACGTTTTACAACATGCATTGCTATTTATATAAAGATGATGTTAAATATAGGTTGGTAGTTAATCCGAATTGTTATTACCACCTTGATATTGAAATCCATACTTATTTGTAACCCTAGGTTGCTATGATATATCATAATCATATTAGGTTGTGATAAATTTTGTTTAGTGCGTTAGATTATGCTTAGGATTGTATTGATCAAAAATGTCTATGGTGGGATAAATTCTAAAATATTGTTAAAATGTGTTTTAACAAAATTGTAGCAAGGTAATTGCTACTGTGATTGCAAAATAAAAATAAAATAAAAATGGTTTAGATTAGGGCGGAATGGTTTGTTGGGTGGGTGCGGTTGGAGCACTAGTCTTGGTTTGTGAAAGCCGCCCTAATCAATTTAAGGATCGACGCTTATGACTGTCCGTTCTAAGCATTACCGTGCAACCACAAGTCTAGATGGGTATGACCTAGCTGAATAATTTGTAGAAACCTAACTTAGACTCACCAGATAGTGGAATGTAGGTGTCGGATGGAGGCAAGTCGTATTTTCCCACACGGCGCAAGAGGGGGCTTCTGTACTGGGCTGATGGAACCCTAACAGCGGTGAAACCTCAGCGGGTGGGTCGGGTTAGATGTATGCATTGTAAAGGTCTTATCATGATCTCTCAGCCGGCACACCAAAGTAAGTGTGTTAATAGCTTGGCATTAAGAGAAGATCATGTCTTGTGGGTAAAGCTGTACACCTCTGCAGAGTGTAAAAACTATTCGAATAGCCGTGCCTACGGTCAAAGGCAAAGCAAAGAATGCTTTCATACTGGTAGACTTGGTTTTGGTTTTAAAAATAACTGATGTTCTGGGATTCGGGAGTGGTTAGAACTCTCAGATGTTTATTTGGCGGATTGAACCAATCAGGTAGATAGAACCTGTTTTGATCATGATGGATAGAGTCATGAGTTGGTTTACCTTAATCTTTTAAACTATGTGGATAGAGCCAGTATACTAGTGATGGTGGATAGAACCTTCGTTAGAATAATAAATATATTCAATTTTAAAATAATTGTTAAAATGTGCATTGTGAAAATTATTATTATGTATAGTTTGATGAAACTTGGCTTTATGCAAAAGAACCCTAAAAAGCCTTCCTTGGAAAAGCCCTACATGTTGCATAATTTCTCAGACTTGTTGAGTATGTTTGTACTCACATGCTATACAAATTTTGTCATCAGAGAATTACCAAGATGCAGTCGAAGACAGTGAGTTCTATGACGAGGAGTTCCTTGAAGATCGCCAAGATAACTAAGCGCTCACTCCTAGTCGTCGCCTGTGGCGTCTTTTGGGTTTTATCTTTTTGTTATTTATATCTGCTGCTGTGAACTCTGGTCATGTGACCAAGAGATGTAATAAATAGCCATGTGACTGGTACTTTATATTTATGCTATTACTTCGTTCTGTTCGGTAATGATCCATCACTGTTTGACTGTGTGTACTAGCAACTGATCTGAGACTAGTACATAAATACACAGGAGATTCCGGGTAGCCGATCCGGGGTCTCACATTGAGTGTGTCGCCATTCCTATATAACACATGGAAAAAGATAAATAACTCCTGTTCACATCATTTGAGAGTCTGGTGTTAGATAAACATGTTCCTTACGATGTAATCACAATAGCCTGAGAAGAGCCAGCCTGGAATAGCTAAAAATAGTTAGTCAAGATTAGGTTTGTTGTAAATAATTGTTACGCTATCTATGGCTGGACTCTTTCCTGGTTGTTGCTATGTAATCTCTCGGCCGTTTGGTAGCCATATATTAACATGCAGGTACGCACGGCAAAGGTGCGATGCTTCCACCCAATTCTTCCACGCCTCTGGTAGTTTTTCATGGTATCAGAGCTTAATCCACATCATGGCCGGCAGCTCTTCCTCCACATCGGGGATTGCCTCCATGATCTCTCATCCAGTTTCAGAAAAGCTCGCCAAGCACAACCATGCAACATGGAAGGCCCAAGTCGTTGCCACCATGCGTGGTGCTCGTCTTGAAGGCTATCTCACCGGCAAGGCTGTAGCGCCTGTTGCTGAGATCGATGGCAAGGATGGTGACAAAAACATCAAGGTCGCCAATCCTGCCTATGAGGATTGGATAGCTTCGGATCAACAAGTCCTGAGTTTTCTTCTTGCCTCCGTGTCCAAGGAGGTCCTTGAAAGTGCATTTAGGCACTTATGTTATTTTGGTGATTAATGACAAACGCATATAATGACAATCTATGTAATTGTGTAAATGCTTAACTTAGTGCTTAACAAATGACAAACCTCTAATATGATTATATTGCGAATGAGACTAACATGTTTATTGCCAAGTTGAGTATTAGTGTATTAGTCTCATCTATTTAGAGGAAAATCAAGTGGATGGTTAAGCAAAGATAAGGTATGCAATCTCGGTATCCCTTCTATATTTGTTATTGCATTCCTTTTATGCAAATGCATAGTGAACTCCAAGTAACATGTTGATTATATATATACACATTGGTTCATATCATATTTATTTGTGCATATATATTCACTTGAGTTCATTATGTGCTTTGTTTCTAGTATGCATGTATTAACTAGAGTTAAACTTCATATTGCTATAGATTGACGTAGTGCATGCATGTTTTAGTTGTATATCTTCTCATGCACTTCTCTTAGTGAAGTTTAATCTAGTGTTGGATCACATATTTACTCTTATTCCAAATATTAGTTGCACATGTACAATTCGTGTATATTATATCATGTGCTTCATTCAAGTAAAGACTGTGATCCTTGCCATGATTTAATTAATTCATCATATCGGCAATTATCTCTCTAGTGCATATAGATCAATTACATATTCATCATGATGCACTTAGTAGAGAACATTTTTTATGTCAAGTGTTTCCAGTTATATTGTGCTTCTTTATATGAAACACTTGTGGTAATTAAATGCTCAAATATCAACTCATTTATATCCACTGAGTTTTTGGGACTAATGTCTTTCATGAGTGGTTTGGAAAGAATTAGGTCCCGTGTGTGTATGATGACCAAGATATCTTGGAGGATGATCGTTAAGCCGAGGTCAACAAGACGGCGGTGTCACCAAGAGTTGAGGACTAAGTCAAGATCGACTTGGTGTAGAGATCGTCGGAGAGGATGATCAAGTCAAGATCGATAGGACGAGAGTCTCATGAGGTGAATCGAGTCAAGTTGGACAAGGCGAAGATGTCATCAATCATTTGGTAAAAGACATCATGCACATTGCATCCACAGAGAAGTCGGCATGCGGATTGAATGTAAGACTTAGATTTCTCGTTTGAATTTGAGTCTAAGGATTGCCGTACTATTAAGAGGGATGCGACGTCGAATGACTTTTAGATGTGTCAAGTGCTCAAGTGATCCATCCTTGTGAAATTTTTAGAGAGAGAGAGTGGTGTTGGTGGTGCCGGAAAGTGAGAGTTGTAAGTCTCCCTTGGATTCTTTGTGAAATCTGAATTTATCCTTTGAGATTTGGGTAGTGAGACCTTGTTAGTTGTGTAGCCCTTGTTCTTAGCTTTCAATAGAGTCCAAGTTCTCTAAAATCGGAGTCCGGAGTCAAAAGTTATGCTCGTTTTGGTCGAGCTGCTTAGCGCCTATCGGATAGTCCGATGTTGACATCGGATAGTCCGATGTTGACTTAGAAAATTTCTGAAACATCTTTGAAAATGGGTACTCTCTGGAAATATCGGATAGTCCGATGTTCTCTTGAAAATCTGGAAATTTACACACATCGGATAGTCCGATGTTCCATATCGGAAAGTCCGATCTGTGCTTTTTATTCAAAAGAATTTGAATTTCGGGTGGAGTCGATCTGGAGTTTTACACACATCGGATAGTCCGATGTTCAATATCAGATAGTCCGATATGTGTCTGACCAGGGTATAACGACTAGTTTTTTGGAGCCTCTATTTAAAACCCCCTCCTTCCTATTTGAGAGGTGGCCGTTATCCTGCAGCTTTGAGGAGTTATCCTCTTGTTCTTGAGCCCCCTAAACACCACTTTACCCTTAGATCTAAGTGATCCCCTTTGTGAGAAGGGTTGGGAAGGGTTTGAGGAGTGAGGTGTTAGGTTGAGTGAGATTTGAGTCTTGAGCACTTGATTTTATCTCCAAGCTTGTTCTTCGTGAGCATTTGTTACTCTTGGAGGTTGAGGACTCCTAGACGGCTAGGAGGTCGCCTACGAGCCACCGGAGCTTTGTGTGTGGTTGGCCGTAGGAAGTTTGTGAAGGTCGGATTCGCCTCATGAAAGGAATCAAAGAAGTAAAGACCGTGCGAGTGCATTTGTGCAACACCGGGAGGAAGAGGGTTGAAAGAGACCCCAGCTCAAGCGTCAAAGGAGTTGAAACCGGCGAGTGCATTTGTGCAACACCGGGAGTAAGAGGGTTGAAAGAGACCCTGACTCAAGTGTGACCGAGCCGCCTCAACGGAGACGTAGGATCCCCTCAAGGATCCGAACTTCGGGAAAAACCAATCGTGCATCAAATCTTTGGTTTGGTCTTTTCTTGTTGCTTTAATTAAATTTGCCTTGAATTAATTGTTATAGCTAGTCTTCTACTCATTTGTTGCTTACCCTAGTCTAGCTCTAACTTGTGATAAATCTGATTGCTCTCGCTCTTATCGGATAATCCGATTGTGCATATCGGATAGTCCGATAATATCGGATAGTCCGATATTCAAAGTAGGATAGTCCGATTCTTTTCCGCTGCGAATTAAGATTTAATTTTATAAACACCTATTCACCCCCCCTCTAGGCGACATCCCTGTCCTTTCAGTCCTGATCCAGATCTCCACCAAGCACACTGCGGCGGAGGCATGGCGCACTATCGAGTCCATGTTCTCGTCGCAGAGAAGAGCTCACGCAGTAAACACGCGATTGGCTCTCTCTACCACCCAGAAGGGGAGCATGACTGTGACCGAATACGTCGGGAAGATGCGCTACCTCGGCGATGAGATGGCCGCAGCGGGACGGCCCCTTGAAGATGATGAACTGGTTGAGTACATCCTCACCGGTTTAGACGACGAGTATGACTCGCTGGTGTCTAGAGTCCTCGCTCGCTCTGATCCAATCTCGGTGAGCGAACTCTACTCTCAGATGCTTGCATTTGAGACTCGGGTGGAATTGCGAAACAACAGTAATTCATCCGGATCCTCCGCTAATATCGCGAACCGGCGGGGACGCGGCGGCTCCTGGCGGGCTGGACGTGGCGGCCGTGGAGGTAGGGGCACTGCTGCCTCACCACAACGTGGCGGACGCTCCAACAACAACTTTCCTCGCCAAGGAAGCAGCAACACGCGCAGCAACAATTCTTCAGATAAGCCTCTCTGTCAAGTCTGTTTCAAGGTGGGGCACACTGTAGAACGATGCTGGCATAGGTATGATGAAAATTCCGTTCCTGATCCAAGGCATGTTGCTGCTGCCACCACAACCTCGTACACCGTGGACACAAACTGGTACACGGACATGGGGGCCACTGATCACATAACAGGAGAATTGGACAAGCTGTCCTTTAGAGAAAAGTACAATGGCGGTGATCAAGTTCACACAACTAACGGAGCAGGTATGGACATTAATCATATTGGTAAAACTACCATTCATACCCAGTCTCGCAATCTTAGTCTAAATCATATTTTACATGTCCCACAAGCCACAAAGAATCTTGTATCTGTTCATCGTCTTGCTACAGATAATAATGTTTTTCTTGAGTTTCATCCTAATTTCTTCTTGATAAAGGATCGGAACACGAAGAGCATACTCCTTAAGGGGAGATGTCACAGAGGGCTATATCCTCTGCCATCAGCGACGCCAAAGCAAGTTTTTGGAGTCAGCAAACCATCTTTTGATAGGTGGCATAGCCGCCTTGGTCATCTTCAGCCCCCGTTGTTCAAAAGGTCATTAGTAATTTTAATCTCCCATGTCAAGTTGAGTCCAATAAAGAGTCTGTGTGTAGTGCTTGCCAACAAGCCAAAAGTCACCAGTTACCCTATTCAAAGTCATCTAGTGTTTCAAGTCATCCCTTAGAACTTGTGTTCTCAGATGTGTGGGGGCCTGCACCCGATTCTGTTGGTAGACATAAATACTATGTGAGTTTTATCGATGATTTTAGCAAGTTTACCTGCATTTATCTCCTTAAGTTCAAATCTGAAGTGTTTCAAAAGTTTCATGAGTTTCAAAACCTTGTTGAAAGGCTCTTTGATCGAAAAATCATCGCCATGCAAACTGATTGGGGAGGTGAATATGAGAAACTCCATTCTTTTTTTACCAAGGTGGGCATATCCCATCATGTCTCTTGCCCCCACTCTCATCAGCAAAATGGATCTACTGAGAGGAAACATAGGCATATTGTTGAGGTTGGTTTATCTCTCCTTACCAAAGCATCTATGCCACTTAAGTTTTGGGATGAAGCCTTTTTAGCAGCCACGTTCCTCATTAATCGCACTCCTAGCAAAGTGATTTCTCATGAAACGCCTCTAGAACGTTTATTTCATACCAAACCTAACTATCCATCTTTCCGCATTTTTGGCTGTGCATGTTGGCCCAATTTACGACCATACAACAAGCACAAGCTTCAATTCCGTTCAAAAGAGTGCGTTTTTCTTGGTTATAGTACCATGCACAAAGGGTTCAAGTGCCTTGATGTTGCCACCGGGCGCATATACATTTCCCATGATGTCATTTTTGATGAAGAAGTCTTTCCCTTCTCCAAGCTCCACCCTAATGCTGGCGCCAGACTCATATATGATATTCTTCTCCTTCCACCGATCCTAGTTCCTAATCGTTCAATGCATTCTGGGGTTGAATGTGTAGTTGATCCAATGGTTAATGCTCCTGCTGCTAACGATCTTCTTGTAGACACTGATGTTTCACAGGGCAACCCCAACACAGTCGATCCAGCACAGATGATCCACCGGCGTCTTCCGCTCCGACTGGACGTACGGTGCCAGGGCACATTCCCGCGTCGCTCACTGATGCCCGCGCCTCCGCATCGGAGCTCGACACGCAGCATGCTGCGGCTCCCGTCCATCAACAGGGTGGTGCCACGCGATCAGGCTCGTCCACGCCTATCGTGGCTGGGGGAGACAACAGCCCTGTTGTGGACACGACGCCGCCAGCAGAGGTGACCGAAGATTTGCCTGCGCATTCGCCTGTGCATGCCCCTGGTGCCCCTGGACCTTCTGCGACAACAATAACAATTCCAATCGTTGATGCTTCACAGTGGCCACACACCAGACTTCAAGCTGGTGTCAGGAAACCAAAGGTATACAATGATGGTACTGTTCGCTATGGTTGTTTTGCTTTGTCTGGTGAACCACAATGCCTAGAAGAAGCTCTAGGAGATCAAAATTGGAAGTCTGCAATGGATGTTGAGTATGATGCTTTGGTTAAAAATAAAACATGGCACTTAGTTCCACCTCAGAAAGGTAGAAACATAATAGACTGTAAATGGGTCTACAAGGTCAAATGCAAAGCTGATGGAAGCTTAGACAGATATAAAGCTAGGTTGGTTGCAAAAGGGTTTAAGCAAAGATATGGCATCGATTATGAAGATACTTTTAGTCCGGTTGTTAAATCAGCTACTATCAGGATAGTGCTCTCTATAGCTGTCTCTAGAGGATGGAGTCTTAGACAGCTAGATGTCCATAATGCCTTTTTACATGGTTATCTAGAGGAAGAAGTTTACATGAAACAACCACCGGGCTATGAGGACAAAACCATGTTTAATTATGTGTGTAAATTGGATAAGGCTTTATATGGCTTGAAACAAGCCCCACGTGCATGGTATTCTCGTCTAAGTGGTAAATTGCAAAGCCTCGGGTTTCATTCCTCAAAAACAGATACATCCTTGTTCTTTTTCAACAAGGGAGGTATAACTATATTTGTTTTGATATATGTGGATGACATAATAGTTGCTAGCTCAACGCATGATGCTACCAAAAATCTGTTACATCAGCTTGGTTAGGAGTTCGCCCTCAAAGACCTAGGCGAACTCAGCTATTTCTTGGGGATTGAGGTAAACCGCATACGCAATGGTATAGTATTGACTCAAGAAAAATATGCATCTGACTTGTTGAAAAGAGTGGGTATGACCGATTGCAAAGCTGTGACAACACCTCTAGCAGCTAGTGAGAAACTCACGGCATCTGAAGGTACTCCTTTAGGGCCAAATGATGCAACTCAGTACAGAAGCATAGTTGGTGCACTTCAGTATTTGACTCTCACAAGACCTGATCTTGCTTTTCCTGTCAACAAAGTATGTCAGTTCTTGCACAGTCCCACAGTGACCCATTGGACAGCTGTGAAGAGAATCTTGAGATATGTGAAACAGTCAATCAAAGTTGGATTAAAGATTGAGAAGTCTAGCTCTCTTCTGGTCAGTGGTTTCTCAGATGCCGACTGGGCAGGTTGCCTCGATGATAGGAGATCAACAGGTGGCTTTGCTGTGTTTTTAGGGTCCAACCTGGTGTCATGGAGTGCCCGCAAACAACCTACTGTCTCAAGGTCAAGTACAGAAACAGAATACAAAGCCGTGGCAAATGCAACGACAGAGATCATGTGGATTCAAACACTTCTACAAGAACTTGGTATTGAATCTCCACGCGCTGCCAAGCTTTGGTGTGATAATATAGGAGCTAAGTATCTTTCTGCAAATCCTGTTTTCCATGCACGAACTAAGCATATTGAGGTTGACTATTATTTTGTACGAGAACGAGTCTCACAAAATTACTAGATATCGATTTTGTTCCTTCAGGTGATCAAATTGCAGATGGCTTTACGAAAGCACTTCCTACACGGCAACTGGAGAACTTCAAGCACAATCTCAACCTAGCACGGTTGTGATTGAGGGGGGCTGTTAGATAAACATGTTCCTTACGATGTAATCACAACAGCCTGAGAAGAGCCAGCCTGGACTAGCTAACAATAGTTAGTCAAGATTAGGTTTGTTGTAAATAATTGTTACGCTATCTATGGCTGGACTCTTTCCTGGTTGTTCTATGTAATCTCTCGGCCGTTTGGTAGCCATATATTAACATGCAGGCACGCACGGCAAAGGTGCGATGCTTCCACCCAATTCTTCCGCGCCTCTGGTAGTTTTTCATCTGGGACAGGTAATGCCGCTTTGGAGAGTTCAAAATGTAAACTACAATGCTCCACAGTAGTAATGAATCTTTAGGCTTATGGCATAGGATATTTTGCATGAGCCGGTCATTGCTTGCTTTTCTCACCTAGCAATACATTCAGTTACCATTTCTTGTTTCCATTTTCTTTGGATGGTAGGAGTGCTTGTACCAGCGCAAGGTTGGATTGAATGATTTTACGACACATATCCTATCAAAATATCTAGGTACGTGCTTTACCCCTATTCTCATTTTCTATTCTTTCAGTTTTATGACCATACATGAGTTCCTATTTTGTTGAATTTAATGGAAAATCATTGGATCTGCTGTGCATGCCCATTCAATTGAGCTATATAGTCTAGATGGTTAGCGTTCTGTTTCACAAAAAACTGCTTGGTTTTCACCAAAAATCGACCCGACCAATTGAATGTTCTTTGAAAATGGTTTTTGAGCTGTTTTCAACGAAAACTACGGTTTTTCGACGGTTTTCAAACACATATTTGTTTCAAAATTTTTAATTAGACCGGTTTACCGAGCGATTTTGGATCTCGAACCAGAGCGGTAAGATCGAAAACCGGTTTTCGAGCGGTTTTCGCCGATTTTGTTAACCATTTGTACAAATCCGTGATGAAGTTTGATGCTCCCTTATATTCTTTCATATGTTAAGAATGTCATATCAAGTCGTGCTTGATCTGTAGATTATAATATAATTAAGATTCTACAACATTTGTCTGAACCGTTACGTTGCTTGCTTATTCCTTATTTTGACAAATCAACAACCAAGATTTTTTTTAAGTTTAAATTAGTTGAGTAGGTTAGAAATGAAACCCAATCAATGTCAATAAAACCTCTAATCTTCGAACTTAGGTCATAGTTCCAGTACATAGATCACTAACTTCCATGCACGCCTATTCAATACAAACTCTTTTGATATATTTCAATCTCTTAAGTCTCTTTTAACTGCTTCTTTCCACGTTAGTCTCGATCAACTTTTACCTCTTTTTATGTTTTTGAGATGACTTAAAATTTCACTACGCGCCGGTGTCTCAAGAGGGCCGTGTTGGAGATGTCCATACCATCTCAAATGATGCTGGACAAGGTTAATACTACCCCAACCCTTTCATATATATCATCATTGCGGATTTGATCTCGCCTTGTATGACCACAGATTCACCACGGCATCCATATCTCTGCTACGCTCATCTTCTATACATGTCTTTTTGTCATCCAACTTTTCGCTCTATACAACATCACATGACACCAGATGCTTGACGCTATTTCACCCACCCCACTCATATCACGTGGCTTACATCTTCATCAATTTTGCCATCACTATATAGCATTGATCCCAAATATCAATAAGTTTCCTTCTTGAACACTACTTTTCTGTCCAGATTAACATCTCTATTATTTGCCATAGCACAAGTGAAAACACACCTTAAATACTCCGTTTTAGTCCTACTAAGCCTAAATCTCTTTGATTCTAATTAAAGACTTCCTCCACAACTCCAACACCTAACCTACTCTCATCAATTAGCACTATATCATCAGAAAAAAAACCTAAGGAGTCTCTCCTTGTATATTCCTCGTGGTTATCCATCACTAAGGTAAAAGTGTAGTGGCTCAATGCTAACCCTTGATGTAGTCCTATCTTAATAGGAAAGTCACTGGTATAGCTATCACATGCTCTGACATTAGTGACAACATCATCCTACATATTCTTGATTAGGGCAACATACTATGTTGGGACTTTTTTCCTTTCAAACACCCACCACATGACCTTTTTTGCCACACTATCATAATCTTTCTCTAAGTTGATAAACACCATACGTAGATCTTTCTTTTTCTCCTTGTACCTCTCCATCAACCATCTTGCCAAGAAGATCGCCCCCTTGGTCAACCTCGAAGGCATAATGCCAAATTGGTTTTTGGTCATGCTAGTCACTATTCTTAAATGATACTCAACCACTTGCTCCTAAAGCTTCGTTGTGTGGCTCGCGAACTTAATTTCTCCATAACTAGTACAACTTTGAATGACCAAAATTTAGAATTGCAGATGTTTTGGTTGTAAAAACCTTTTCCGTGCTTACCACAAAGGTGCACTTGCTCAAATGAAGGCCACTATCAGTTATCCCATTGCCCCATATAGGTAAGTACGATTTCTACAAATGCTAGGGAAGTAGCTGTTTTGATTTGAAATGCCATATTACACTTGGACTATACATATCAAGGTCGGACAAATAAAGATACTTGTTTAGTCTGAAATGCCAAAATAACACTTTATTATGTATGGACCTACTTGGAGGCAAATAGAGCCTAGTGTACTTTGTGCAAGGTTCAAAATCCCCATAACATTTCATAAATTTTGGCTAATATTTCAGATTTTGGCTGGGGACGAGATTCCAAATCCTGGCCAAATAATTTTTTTTTTAAATTCAAATTGCTACAATAATTTCAGCAAATTTTGCAAAAAAATCAGAAATTTTGAGCGGATTCAACTTTTTTGGACCAGATTTGGGTCAATACCCCTCAAGAATGTCATCTTCCATGAAAATATTTGTAAAACTAAATTTTTGAGATATTTTATAAAAATGACAGAAACAGTGTCAAATTTTTATAAAAAATTATAAGCTTAATCATGCTATGAAAAATTTATTGTACTAGAATTCTAGGATCATACATAAAAAATTTCAAAAGAATTGAACTTCATTTGCTATATTTAAAAAAAATAAAAAACAGAAGGAACATAAATGAGACAGTAAATTTGTTAGAATTTTATAAATTTTCTCGAGTTTGATCATGATCCAAAATTTTTATGAGAGTTTAATAATTTCCTAAAAACTCTTTTCTAAAAGTTTCATAAATTTGAAACTTTTTTGGTTGCTCAATCAAATTTATAGAAGCAATACATATACTCAGTTAGGCTTTTATCAAGATAGTAGCACTGTCAGAATTTTTTAAAAAATTTCATATTTGATAATTATCTGAAAATTTTATAAAAATATTAGCGATGCATCATGAACATCCAAAATGTTTTCAAAATTTTCTAACATGGTTTGGACCATTTTTCATTTAGGTGAAATTTGCTTGTAAGGCTTTTATCAGGACAGTACCACTGTCAGACATTTTGAAAATTCCACTGGCTTGATCATCATCTACAAATTTTTTGGGAACATTATTGATGTGTTAGGATCAGCCAAAACAATTTTCAAAATTTTTTAACTTGGTTTGAACCATTTTTCATTCGTTTCAAATTTGCCGGTAAAGCTTTTATCAGGACAGTAGAACTATCTGAATTTTTTGAAATTCTTTAGGCCTGATCATCACATGAAAATTTTATGTGAATATTAATGATGTGTTAGGATCATCCAAATTTTTTTTAATATTTTTTTATTGTGGTTTGAACCATTTTTTGTTCGGTCCAAATTTGCCATGATTTTAGAAATTTTGGCCGAAATCACGATCCAAAAATTCTCGATTTGAATTTTGCTTTTTGAATTTCAACCAGATTTCATCTAAAATTCCAAAATCTCACCAAAATTTTAGATTTCGGTCTCTTCCGAGATATGATCCGAAAACAAAGTTTGAAACCCTGACTTTGTGTGATACTGTCTCTTCAGATTTCACTGTTTATTGCAGAGAATAGTACAGTATGATTCAAGGTACAAGACTTTGTAGCTAGCGTTAGAATCAGCCCAAAACTGCTCTTTTATTAGGTCTTCAGAGGATACAACATCATCTTTAGGATTGTCCTTTTTTTACACAACCTGCCATTATTAGATTTAGGTAACTTTTGTATTGTTTTAGCTTCATACTCTACCTTAGAAAATAAAATAGTAGCAGATAGCTGTAGGATCGGATGACATCAATCAGAGGGGGTTGAATGATTGAGCGGAAACTAAAACAAATTTTTAGTGATTCTTTAAACCCTTAAAAAAACTGCTTCGGTTTAGACAAAAATAGATTAACCTACGTTCACTAAAACAGTAATTACTAAAGATCCCACCATTAGATTGATATGAAATTTTAACTGTACAAACTAGATTCAATTTGGAAGCTAACGCAATAAAAATCATCTCAATCGGATCTACGGATCTAAACCTTCGCAATTTTACTGAATCAGACGTCGGACCAAATAAAAAACAGACTGACACATGTTCATTAAAATAGTAATTTATGAAGATCCCACCATTAGATTGATATGAAATTTTAACTGTAGAAACTAGATTCAATTTGGAAGTTATCCCAATAAAAATCGGCTCGATCGGATCTACGGATCTAAAGATATTACCTTTGAAATTTTGATTGAAACAGTAATGACGGGAATTGATCTTCAGACGCTGGATCAAACTTCAGATGATCCTCCAACGCCGGACTAAAACGCACCCAGGCGCAGGACCTCCAGACTTGGTGTAGAGAACGAATCCTTTGACCAGTCACGCATGCAAACGCTAGGCAATCTTCTAGCGACTGCCTTCCGTGAGTCACAGCCGCCAGGAGATAACTTCGAGCGCTTGTCTGGCCTTCAACCAAGGAAATCAAAACGCCCGACACACATGCATGCGCCGCCGAAGAAAAAAGGTCGCCGCGCCAGGAGTGATCTCCAAGTCTCTCGTCACTCATGCATGCACGTCACAAGGGACAATTATCTAGTCATGCATAGCCATAGGAATTGCATGCATGCTGCCACAACCATCGGAGCAAGCCGGCGCCAGAAGCAAGAACTATTGTCGCATGAAAACGGCCGAACGTCCCAGCCGCCGCCAAAAGAATAATCTCATTGATTATTTTCCAAGTGCTTTTATACAACTCAAAACCCTAAAATAAAATGCATGTATGCATATCAATCTGGCCCAATAACACATGGCCCAATATATGCATACAATCCAAAACATGCATGCGTACGGCCCACCTGCCGCACTCGCGTGACTAATCAGCCTCCGTGTGCACCGTTCTCTAGCCTGAACGTCCTGCATGACATCCTCGACCACTAGGACTTCGATTCCTCCCTGAACCTACTCCCGAACCTCAGTTCCTCCATGAACCTAGTTCGGTCACGTTATCGACCACATTCGCCCTCGAGCAATAAACAATAAACGAATCCGAGTACAAGTACACGACTTGACTCAAAGTCAATCCATGCAACCACTCACACGAGCGCATTGCATCAAGCAAAAACATCATCCAGAAACAAGTTCATCCCAACTTAATCCACATTAGCTTTATTAACTCTTTTTACCACTTATTCATCACATCAAAATCTCGCCAATTGTTCATCACAAATATATCATGTACCATGATCTTACAATAGCTGCCATCAATCATCACAAATTTCCTGGCTTGAATCTGTAATATTTGTTGTAATACCTGAAGGGAGCATTATTTCAATATTTGTTTTGTAATGATATATTTTCCATTTTTCAATAAGAAATTTGTGCTCAAATCATTTCATGCTGCGCATTGTCCTAGAATAGTGTTTTTGTAATTTATTTTTTAACATTCAATCCATGACAAGTAATTTTTATATATATAGGAAGCATTTTTTGTACTCCGGGAGTAGTTACTCCCTATATATCATATCGCACAACGTAGGGAGCTAGCATCTCATGTAACGGAGGTTATCTATGTGTATTATATGAGTATATAAAACTACTTAGGTGGTGTGTACATTTTTTAGACATACTCCTTGTTATGTGCGTGTGTGAAGGTATTTTCAAAATAAACTAAAAACTATGGATTCCCTTACAATTGTTTCGTATGGTTCACATTAGAGTATCCTATATTTGGTATATGAGTATACCCAATGTGAAAAAGTAGCATTTCAAGTTTGTTTAAGTGCTATATCAAATGTGGGAGTAACTACACCTTCAGATTTGATTTATGTAGAGCCGGCTTTACTTGATTCCTTTATTTCATTAGTTGATCTGGAATAAGAATTAGTATGATATACTACTATACTGCTATTACTTTTTTTTTTTGGTTGTCAAATAAGTTGCCTCTAGCTAAATCTACCCTCATTTTTTTTTCTACGTACGTTGTTTTGCACTGTGGGTTTTGTAGTATTATGCCTTTCTGACATGATCAACATATTGTAGGTTCGTCAGTAAGCTCATCTAACTATTCCTTGTTGACAATCCTCACTTTCCTTTACATGTTTTGTCTAGCAATAACAATAATAATCCAGGTTTACATGTACGCATTTGGTTCCAATGTTTTTGGCATAGCAACATTCAGGCGCAAAAAGATATATCACTTCTTTATATGGACCAAATAACATGATAAATAGGTTGCTACAGTAGTCTGGCAATATGGCAATTCAATAGTGGTAAAAAATAGAGTAATAGACTCTGGGGAAATCTTTGTTTTGGGACTTGCTGTTTGGCCATCGAGTTTTGGAGCCTTCATGTAGTTGTTAATGAGAAACATGGTGCCCTAGAACCTCGAGCACACCTTTAGAAGATGTGTGGATGCAAGAATTATGAATCAATTGCATGATTTGCTCCAAAACTGTTTCCAGTGATAATTTTATTGAACAAGAGGATGTTGTCAATATCATCTTCCAATATGAAAATGAGGAGCTTATCCTTTTTAGTCCCTTTATGTTCTTTCTGAATTTTAGAGCTGCTCTACTGTCTTTATCCCTGAAATCTGGAATATATTAGTACCTCCTAGAGTTTACATCTTTCTGTCGCTGCTTTCTCGTAGTAAGTCACTAACTAAATATAATATCTTGAAAATAAAAAATCTTAGCCTGGTACTTGCATGTTTGTACTGAAAAAGAATCATTAGTTCATCTATGTCATTAGTCAGTTGATGTGCAAAGAAATTACAACTTATTTTTTTGGTACAAATTTAACACGAATTTTGAACCTGTTGCATAATATTGGAATGGCAATTCCAGCAATGTTGTCCTCAATACAATAGCCTTTGCTGTTTTGTGGTCTATCTGGAAGTAAAAAATTATGTGATTTTTTTTTTCAGATTGTGCTTTGGGTCGACATCAAAGTCGACGGTGATTTTAGAGATGCTAAAATCTTGGAGATCGACGTTACAGAACTCTGCGGGCAGGTAATGAATCGCTTTGTTGAACATTTGCAATGAAGTTTGAAGGACCAATCTGGATGCCAAGTTGTAGTTGAACTTGGAATTAAAGTTGAATCTCCGTACCGACAGTTAAATTCTTCAGATCTCCGTACCGACAGTTAAATTCTTCAAGCGTTGCTTTAATTCTAAGTTTGAAGGACCAATCTGGAGTTCAGTCTGAAGAGAAACTTAGAAATTAAAGTTTTTAGCTAAGGCATTTTTGCTTCTGTTCATTTCCTGCGTTGTAGTTGATGCTGCACCTTTATGTTGGCTTCTGTGTAAATTTTATGGGTACCTGCAACTGAAGGCTGTGTGATGCTTAAAGGGAGGCTGTGTGATTTTGAAAGGGTTAATATTAATTTGGCTTCCTGTTTCGGTTTCAATAGAGTCCGGATTAAAGCAGTGCTTGCCTGCTTGGGCCAGTGTTCTATTTGTTTAAAAACATCGTGCAGTCCGTCTATATATTAGGCGCGCATTGGTGTGTAGGATGTGGACAAGCTTCCAACTGTTGATACCACTAGAGGCAGAGTGGCAAACGCAAGGCGTAATTAGTTCTTTACCTTCTTAATATGATGACGGTTTTGTTTGGTATAATTGTAGCTTTTCTGAAAAGTACCTTTCGACTGGGTTAAAGAGGTTTGATATTTGACGGTCTGATTTGTAGGCGTGAAGAGTGCGGATTGAGAATGAAGATGAGAAATGTGAGGTTTAGGATTATATATTTGGTATGAGGGGATAATTTTCTTCAATTCTAGTAGCAAAAGCAGAGTCTTAACTCATCAAAGTCGTGGAAAACTATACTAGACTAGTTTTTGACTTTCAGCTTCTTTTAACATAAATGAGCTATTGGCTTTTAATTAGCTTTCGACTGTGAAGAAACTAGCAAAAAAAAAAAAATTGAAGCTGTTCGATACAGAACCTACTATTTTCGGTCAGTGCTCGATGGCTATGGCCTTTTGATGTTCAGTACGTGCATATCATGCATTGTGAACATACTAGGTTGGATTGCGCGGCATGCCGCGCCATGAGGGGAAAAATCTGGGATTGCGCGCGATGCCGCGCTGTGAGGGGAAAAAAATCTGGCACGATAATTTCTTTTTTTTTTTCAGGTTTAATCTAAAAAAAATCGACAAAAGGACCCAAACGCGATTTACAATTCAACTATAAACCGCGTGTAGGGATCTAAACGTAATTTTTAAAATTTTTTGGGTCTATTTTACTTTTAAAAACTACCGAAAGGACTTAAATACGATTTATAATTTTTTCGGAAAGGACCTAAACAAAAAAAATGACGAAAGGACCTAAACGCGATTTCCAATTCAGTTATAAACCACGTGTAGGGATCTAAACGTAATTTCCAAAAATTTTCAGGTCTATTTTACTTTAAAAACTGCCAAAAGGACCTAAACGCGATTTTCAATTTTTCAAAAAGGACCTAAACGCGATTCAGAATTTTCCCAGGGGCCTCCCCAGGGGGCCAACACGTGGACCCCCTGAGGAGCGGTCGTAATTTTCAAAAAATTTTGGGTCTATTTTACTTATAAAAACTGCCGAAAGGACTTAAACACGATTTATAATTTTTTCGGAAAGGACCTAAACAAAAAAAATGACGAAAGGACCTAAACGCGATTTCCAATTCAGTTATAAACCGCGTGTAGGGATCTAAATGACGAAAGGACCTAAACGCGATTTCCAATTTAGTTATAAACCGCGTGTAGGGATCTAAACGTAATTTCCAAAAATTTTCAGGTCTATTTTACTTTAAAAACTGCCAAAAGGACCTAAACGCGATTTTCAATTTTTCAAAAAGGACCTAAACGCGATTCAATATTCCATCATTTATGACCTGTCTATGTTTTGTCTAGATGTGGGTATCAGGCTGTACCGACACGACATAGGCACGACGGGCTAGGCCCATGGCGGTCATGGTCCAGCCAGCCCACAGTGCCATGCCTGATCGACTCGTCTTCGGTGAGTCCAGATACAGCCCATTAGTGAGTTTGTTAGCTTTGTGCTGTGCTGGGTTAGACCGGGTCCATTTGTACTATTGCGATAAGAGGAAAGAAGCTGAAGATACACGGAGCTAAGATAGTAAACACAAATATTGAGGAAAAAGAATTAAATTTTATTTATGTTTGAACATATACAAAGTTACTGTATTGTTAAAAATCTTATACCTAATATGGGATACCTCCTATAAGGAAAAGCGGCCTACGCGATGTGCCACTAGGCCTACGGACGTGCCTCTAGGCCACCATAGCCTAAGTCACGCCGCGTGCTGGACCTCTTTGTTGGCCGCTCTACGTCGCCTCTCGGCCACAGCCAATGTGTCACCCTCGGCGCTAGGCCACAAGCCCCTCCCTGCACCGCGTCGGCACCTCGGTTGTCTACTCCAAGTCACAGCGCTGCTCCCCGGCCACTTTGTGTGCTCCCTCTCTTGTCGTGAGCCTTGCCACGTGCTTAGAGGTGGGCGTCGTCTTGCGCAGTCAGCTGTGTACACGGTCCATCGTGCTTCGCTTAAACCGTCTTGCCGTGGTGGCCCAGCTACGCCTTCATGAGCCAGCCGCAACCCATTTAAGCCGTGCTGCCGTCGTCTTGCGGCCAGTCCGCCCATTTATACTATTACTATAAGAGAAAATGATCACGGATTGATTTCTTTTTTATTTATTTAGGACTTTCTTTTTCTCCGGTCGAAACAAAATTCTATTGTGTTTATTCTTCTCGATTTCCTTGATTCAGTTGCTCCTTCTAGTCACATGCATGCAATTATGCATTTACTCCTTGATTTACTCATCCACACGTACAACACAGGTGTGTGCTGTTTGGTAACGTCTTGCCCAAGCACGGCCGTTGTCGGTAGGGCTACCATCGTACTGGTTGGCGAGGCCAGACACGGCGTCGGACAACCGTGCCGTGCCGGCCTGACCCGTTTAAAACAAAGATCAGTCGGGCCGTGCCTCGTCTTGGTCGGGTGTACCTCGTCTTGCGCCCAAAAAGCCCGGCCCAGTGCCCACCTCTACACGTGCTCTATAGCCTACCGCGTGCCCTGCCATGGCATCCATGTTGTGCAGCATGCCTGCCGTCGTGCCGTAAGCCGTGCCTACTCATCACTGTGGCAGGTCGTGCCATCCTGAGCACAATCTACCTTGGTGTACCGTACCATCTAGTATGGCCTATTGGCACGTTAACCAGGCTATGCCTCGAGACGAGTCGTACCCTCTGTGGCTCGGATCAGCCCAAATAAACTCGCTTGATGCCCACCTCTTTTGTCCGTGCTGCCACAAGCGTGCATCAGCCACTAGAGAAGAAAAGTCAGTAGCTATGTACTTCCACGATTCCATGCTACTCGCTTCAATCACAAATTGACCACTAGTTTATATGTAATATAGTTATAAAACCCAACAAATTATAATATATTGAAGTTTTTTTTAAAACAAATCTATTCGTATGACTTTCATGTATCTAGTCTAAATATGTAAAATGATATTGATAGTTAAGTTTTGAATTTTGACTACGCGTATTCCACATGACTTAAGGGGGTAGATTGGTAGGGTTTGGACCTATGGACTTCAGAGTTAGGCCTGTCTGGCCAAGTTCGCTTTCAAGAGATTGTAGCTCTAACTCCGAAAGATTCTATTTGGACCGGTTCAACACTTCATCTTCTCCTTTCTCCTACTGTTTCTCTAGTCTCTCAACCTCCTATGTCTTTCTTCCATCAGCGATTCTTCTCCACGTACCCACATGTGATTGGGGGTTGACCCAGTGGCAACGAAATCGGGCTGGTTGCGGTGGGATCAAACAACCAACGACGACTGCAGATCCAGTCGATAGCGCTCGATAGGTTGCGGTTGAGTGCAAGAAAAAAAAAAATACTAGCCTGTTGCTCTTTGCTTCAGTAGTTCAGTTGCTCTCGTGGCTGCCATGTGTGAGCAAGCGAGAGCAGCAAAAGACAACACACAACCAGAGGAGAGAAGTGAAGCTCTGTTTAGCTTGGTGGCTCACTGGCTCTTGCCCGATCTACTTTAAAAACTCATGATCGCAGCCAGTGGTGAAGTCATGATGGAAATAGAGGGTAAGCTCAAAGCCTCATGGAAATAAACTAAATTAAGACATACATAGCAAATATTGTATTGTGCAATTAAAATTTATACATAAATAAAAGAAAAGCATAGAAAAAAGGAAAAAAATAAACAATGAAAGTACCTCATGAATGAAAAGGCGTCCCAGAAACACATGAATATATGTCCAATCCGATGTGATTTGTATATCAAAATTTGCAAAATTAATGATACAATAGTAATTTATAAATGATTATGAACAAACAAAATGAAAGAAATATACCACTAAAGCTTTAGCTTGAATCACGATGCAAATTCATTCAACAGGTTTTCATGTCTTGGAAACATTTTATGATTCAAGCATCATCAATGCTTCTAAATATCTCTCGCTCGGTGTAGCATACTATCAAGTCATTGTGTCAGTTACCCGCTACTTTGTTGTGCAAATCTGTTTTGATAGTCATCATTGCCGAAAATATTCTCTCAATAGATCTCATTGCAACCGAAAGAATCAATGTCAACTCAATAAGGTGATATACCAATGAAATATTCTACCTTTTTTTTGTTTCAACCATCAGTTGAGCAATTTTTTGAAATATCATGGCATCCAAACTGACTTCTTAACAAGAATCGATCAATTACAGTGAAATTATCAGCATAAATCTCAACAAGTAGAACAAGTTTATCAACATCAAACCTAGAGAATGACTCATTTGGATCAAGACAAGACATGGATACTAATAACTCCGAGGAAACTTCATTAAAGTGATGATTCATCCCATTCATAGTTGCATAAAGAGTAACATTATAAATATCAACTTTATAATAATGATGTTGAGTTACTGTATGCTCCCGACGTATAGATTTACCTATAACTCCAATAGAATCATCCATATTTGGCACAATAATCCCATAAGTCTCAAATTTTTTTTAACTTGGTTGAACAATGACTCCCATCCATTGTCCCTCATATTTTGCAAATGTTCTTTCACATCTTGTATTAAGCCCATAGCTACAACAATATCTTGATGCTTTGTTTGCAAAGCAAATGATAGCTCATTTGAAATGCTCAACAAGATTATTAAGAAATACATGATTAATATAAATTCAAAGCATTTTATCTTTTTTTAGCAAACAAACCCGCTGCTCCACCATGATCTGAGTTTTAACAAGTATCTTCACTTATAAGCTCTAGCACATCCATCACTGTCTCCCACATTTGGTATATACAAAGTAAGGTTTTGAGGTGTGAGCCCCACTGAGTATCTCCACGTCTAACTAGACTAGTTTCTTTATTAAAGCCTGTCCCAGCTGAAATCAAACCATTCTCCAACTTCTTCACCAAGACATCATGATGCTTTTCAATCAAAACTCATTTTCTTTTGCAAGATGCACTCACAACAATTACTATTAGGGGAACATAGTTGACAAAATCCGCAATAGCTCTACTACAACTTACGACAGTGATAACTACCAACTGTAATTGATGAGCAAAGCAATGAACATAGAATGCTGATGGATTCTTATCCCGAATAAGTTTTTGCAAGCCATTAAATTCATCTATCATATTATAAGCTCCATCATAACTCTGTTCCCTCAGCCTAGAAATAGGTAAACCATATAGACCAAACACACCAACTAAAGTTTCCTTCAATGCTGAAGATGTACAATTTGTGATATGCTTAATGGCAAGAAACCTTTCCATGACCTCTCCTTGATTGTTGACAAATCTGCATGGTACAAATTTTATAAAGTTAAAACAACACAACAATGCATAAATGTTATGATTGTACTTTTGTAAAATTTACTCGTAATAAAATAAGATGCACAACTAACCTAACAATAACTGCCGTTTGCTCCTTTATTGATACATCTCGAGATTCATCAATAAGCACCGCAAAATTCCTATCTCCAATCTCATCCTTAATCACTTCTATGACCTCTTGTGTACAACATTTCGAAAGCTCCTTTTGAATATCTAGAGAAATCATTACTACATATGCTCTAGAGCTGTATTAAATTCCTCCTTCACTTCCTCCTTATCTTTGTACTAACCCAATAACTCTATGAAATATTCCTTGTTAATGGAAGTAGAGGTTTCATCGTGTCCACGAAAAGCTTTATCTTACACTATGAGATATCTTGCACAATCTAAAGATACAGTCAAACGAATTTTGTATGCAATTTTTGCCTCCTTATTATAAGTATTCATTTTACTAGACACACTACCATTGATTTTTGAAATCTTCACACTCATCCCTTGCAATATTGTGGAAACTATTTGGACCACCAACATATTTATTGAAAGCATCTAAAGCAGTCATCCAACAAGAGAACTCAACTTTTGTAAATATACCATTCCCAAATGTATGGGTTTGTAACAATTTCTTAAAAAGGAAACAATAGAAACAAAATGTGGCATCTTTTTCCACACTATACTCCTACCAATCAAACTTATTGAACCATTGTTCTTGAAACAATTTTCAAGTTTTTCCATTCAATATCTTTGGAAAGGTATGTCCAATTGGTCGAGTTGGACTATTTAACAAATACGTCCTCCTCACTTAATCTCTAATTTCATTGGCAATATCTTTTATTGGCATGCGAAGCGCCGGATCGGCAATAATGTCATTTGTATTCAATTTTAGTCGAAGCCTCTTTGGTTGAGTTGCGCTCTCATCGGTTGGAGAGTACTACTTGAATTGCTTATGAAATAATTGCACAAAGTTCGTTTCTCCATTATTGCAAATCTACAATTAAATACAACTATAAATGTGTAAGTGTAATACAACTATGTTACCAACAACAGAGCTTAGCTAAGACTTTAAAAGGTATTGAGTATTTTAGCATATTGTACATTTGTATGGTATATTTGTAATTCTTATCATTGTGTATAACAATATGAGTGTACAATAATATGTATACCATATATTGACATTTGATAGTATATATGATATTACTAATTTACTATATTACCAATTTACTCAATGATCTCATTTACCTACTTGCTCATTTGTAGCCTGCAGTGATCTCTAGGGATGTTTGATGTTACCAAATGGTTAACTAGATTACTAGAGCTGTTGCAGTAGCAGGTGCCATTAACTATCAGTACAACCATCCCTATTACCCCCAATCCCCTATTCCCCCATTTACCTATCAGCTATGGTCAGTGCGGGTTGCTGGTGGTGGAGGCGGTCTAGACTCCAGAGCGACCGAGCGGGCGACTCCCTCTAGGCTCCAGATCCAGCCTCCTGTGGGCAGCGCAGCGGCTCTCCCTAGCGGCCGGCAGCGACCCGCCCGGCACCCCGTCTGCACGGCTACAGCTTCACTTCGCCACGCCTGCGCAACTACTCACGACGCCTCCTGCCTAGCTTCTCTTCACGCTGTGTCGATGTCAGGCGCCGACTCCTCAAGTGCTCTCTTGTGCTAATTGAATCAGGGATTGAAGATGATCAGTTGGGAATCGGATTGAGGATAGGGGAATAGGGATAGCTGGTAGGGTACTAGGGATGGTGGGATGGATCATGGAAGTGAGTGAGGCCACAGGTTGGCCTTGTGGGCTTCAACAAAAGCCCATGAACCATTTGTGTCAATTAAGTTCCTTTTCTCTTTGGCTCTTTTGACTAGAGCCAGCACGCTTGGTTGCCCAGCGTGCTGCCGAGGAGTGGCACCTGTGCTAGGCCGAATGCTTGCTTCCAAACCCAGAGCTTGGTTTATTCATTGACGGCAAGGAGAATTGGCTTCAGGAAATTCAACTAACCAACCCAGTTCTACTGGATCGCAACCGCCATCAGATTTCTGGAGGACCAATTTGTACATGCTGCCTCTGCTCAGCCTCAGCCTTAGGCCCAGCCTCAATCAACATGGAGTGTTAGGCCTGCATCACCACAACTATCTGACCACATATAATTTTAGTTTACTGGTGCTGTATGTTCTCACACTGCATGACAACGCAGGACCTTCTCAGTCCCCGAGTTAGCCACAATGTTTTACATGGCAGGGAGAATATTCTCATTCTCCTTAACTGCATACTTATGCTCATGGCTAGCCGGGAACACCCTGTGAGAGCCCCATTCATTACGCACTGCCTACACCATCAACTCCACGAGAGCAAGGCATTTTTCCAACCAGTCATTTCTTCGGATTTCAGTCCAACCTGGAAGCCCACACACAGCGCACTAACGGGATCTATGGTGAGATACAAGATCTACGTGGTGATCTCAATACCATTTAATGGTCAGGCTCAGCATCTCGGGCAGCAGCTGCAGAACCTTTCTATTGCTCATCCTTTCCATGCCTCGCAATTCCCAGGGTATAGGTATCATCCACTGACGTAGTGTGGAGACTTTAAAGCCCTGTTTGGATATGTTGGAATTATTTAGGCTAGGCCTATTAAATTTACAAATAATTCTTGAAAAATCCCAAAGACCTATTAGGTGAAAGAGAGGTGAAAATGCAATAGTCCCACATTGCTAGTAGAGGTGAATGAAGACCACCTTATAAGGTGAGGTTCCCTCCACCATACTAGAGAATGAGGAGAGAAAGGAGAGAACACATACGTGCGCTTGCTTGCCTCACTAGGCGGCGCGTGTACGTGACATGCACGTGAATGGTGCAGTGAAATTGGGCCCAATGGCTTGGGCAGGTGCAGTTCTCTTTTGCAGTTTTTACAGTGTAGGACTAAGTAGTCAGGTCTCCGAAACATCCATCGATCCTTGAAATTCTGCACCGGGAGAGGGCGAATCATGTTTTTGGGAAGCGTCTTCACGTGACTACTCGCCGCTGGTTTCTTCGCCGACGATTAGCTTCACCTACGCCGCCTTCTGATCTTCATCGATGTCTATTACCGGTTCGGCTACGTCTTCGTGTAATTTCAGTAACGCACACGAACTGCATCTCTGTTTTTCTTTATTTAATAATATGGATGAGATAGACATTGCAATTGGCATATTGCTTTTTTCTAGTTTATTTGTTTCATCTGTTCTATCTTCAATTATCGTCATATCTTATTTTCGGAATAGATTCATCATTAATATGCCTAATAATCTAATAGGATAAGTGGTAATTTTTTTTGGAGATTTTAGGATTTGGTTTAAATTTGAACTAAATCCTAAAACATTTTAATAAAATATCTCTAATCCGAACACCCCCTAATTTTGCTCAAGGACGAGCAAAAGTTTGCGCATGGGGAGACTCCACCGTTACATGTCGGAGATGCGTCTCGTTGTATTGTGTTCTTTTCTTTTAGTTCTTTCGTGTTTTATTAAGTATAGTAGTGCTATGTTTAGGGAGTGTTCTTTTATATTTCTCTCATTTTTTTTCGGTATGGAATCCTTTCCTACAGTTCCTAGGGAAGGTTGTTTGTAATTGGCCATTTAGAACTTAGAAGGGACAGTGGCGTGCCTGTGATAGCTACCTTAGAGGTTTATGTGTCATTATGAAATATTATGTGGAGGACTACCAATGTTGGTGATGAGTATTCGACTGTATTTAAGATAGGAGTGTTCATGTTTGAGTTTGATTTGAATTGGATATCAAATTGAAGCATTTGAGCTCTTTTTAGTCAGGGCGGCACTATTGACCTTGTAATAATGGTACTGTTGATCGAGCAGCACTACTGGTCTTTCTGAACTATAATTATTTTCTAAAGAATGTATCTCGGGGGTTTTAGGGCAACCGGCGTTACCGACAGCCAAGACATGGTAGTACTAGACTTGCGGTACTACTAACCTATGGCTGGCGGTAGTGTCGACTTTATGAATGAGATATGATTTATTTTTAGCAATTGAATAATTATTGTATATTATTTTGGACATTATTATGTGATGGGTTTCCTTGTTTTTGATGGTTGTAGGATGACGGTGCTAGGTCATGGTCAGGTGGAGGATGACTAGGACTAGGTGAGGTGCACTAGCGGTCTAGACGGTTGAGGATCACTGGAGGATGACTGGAGACGGAGTTGCTGTGAGCCTAGAAGACAAGGGAACGGTTCATATGCTAAATTGGAATTACTTGGATCAAGGAGATCCGTTGGATTGTGGTTTAGATGATAAAGTAGCGGTCAAGTTAGCTTATTTTGAGAAGTGTGCAAAATCTAATCTGTTATTGGGTTACGGGTTAGCCCATGTATGAGTGAGGGAGTGAATCTTAACTCTTGATGAGGTTTCTTGAGGGCCAAGAAGGTTATTCAAGTGTGGAGATTACTCCGAGGTTGCTATAAATAGAGGAGGAGAGGGGTGTCTCTCCCTTGAAGGTTTTGTGTGTTTTTTTGAGTTTTGCTCACTTTGTTGTAAGGCTTTATAAACATTCCTTCTAAGAAATAAAATTTTATTTCCATACTATTCTGAATTTAATTTCAGCATGAACTTCATGTCTTAAATTCAACATTTAAATTCTAATTTACTTTATGACTTAACTTCAGCATTTAAATTCTGCACTTTCAATTTACTTTCCGCACATTTGGATTTACCTTCTCTCATTTTAAATACTTGTGGATCTTATGCCAAGGATGAATGATTGATGCATAAATCTTTTTTAGAACATATCTCAACCATCTAGGCAAACCTTGTGTTTTTCTTTGGTATAAGATGAAACTCCCATATGAGGCCCTTCCCTATGAAAACATCACGACTGGTAATATGGCTGATATTGAGGCGAATGCTAAGGCAAGGAATATCCTTATACAGGGTCTTAGCTACAATGAGTATGACACGATCTCTCACCTACAATCTGCTCACCAGATTTGGGTGATCTTTGATGCTTAGTATGAGGACACCACCCAAATTAAGATAGTGAGACAGGATCAATACAAGCGCAACAAATTTAAACAGCAGGTTGGTGGGATCCTTGATGAGTGTTTTGGTTGTTTCACAAAGATTTTGAGTTATCTTCGTGCAGTCGGTTGCATTTACTTTGATTCAGAGAACTCTCAACACTTCTTAACTGCACTCGATCTTCGGATTTGGGAGATTAAGTTGACTACCATCAAGGACACCACGGACTATCGATCTTGACTCTTGACGGGCTTTATTCCTAACTCAAGACTCATAAGATCGACATTGTCTCTCACAAGATGAAGTCACAGTCGATGGCCTTGGTCACTGATCCCATTAGATCCTGTTTAGAGACTTCAGTTAGTTTCTCCCTTTTTGCCCTTTACGAGCTAAGTGATGAACAACTAGAAATATTTTAAAAAAATAAGCTTACTCTTTTAGCTTGTAAATTTTCTCATGCTTACAAGAGGGTGAGGGAGAGGAAGAGATGTGGAATGATCACCTGCTTCGAGTATGGTGGCCTCAACCACATTCGGGTGAACTGCCCCAAGCTGGAGAAAGGCAAGAATACCTCCAGTGGTTCTGAAAGAATGACTACATCGACAAGAATTGCAACAAGAAGCTTCCATCTCGTGACTCGGCACGTGAGAAGAAGTATCGCAACTTCTCGAAGAACAAGAAGCTCTTCCACCATGTCCTCACCACACTCGATGACATCGGCCTCTTTGACATGAAGACCTAGAGCGATGAGGGTGAGGATTATCTATAAGAGAAGAACAAAGGCGGCGATGACTTCACTGGCATGTGTTTTGTGGCTGACACCAACGACATCAGCAACTCTGAGCTCTACAGTGACTCGAACAAGGTACCCTTCTTTAACCAGCTCAACGATGCTTTCTGTAAGCTAGAAAAATTTTATGCTAGAGCTAGAACTAGGAGTATGGAGTTAGAGAAAGAAGTAAGTACCTTGCCTCGGAGTTAGCTTCACTTAGATCTTATTCCTCCTGAGATTCTGATGACTGTATTCTTTGTGATGCTTTGCTTGTGGAGCTTCAGAACTTAAGGACCATCCATAATAGTGTGCTTTCTGAGCTTGAGGGTCTTAGGTTGAAGAATACTAGCACTAGTCTTGTTGATGCTATTCTTGTAGATGCTAGTTTTCTTCATGCTCACACTAGCTCATCTTGTGAAAATTGCCCAAAACTGCTGTCTAAAATTGACACCATGAGCACCAATCTTAGGAAGCTATCTGCTAGAAATAATGAACTTGAACTGCATACTTCTAAGGACTCAATCAGCTCATGTAAGGGCTGTAGGCAACTAAAACTTAATAATGATGTATTAAATGTCAAGTGTGCTGAACTTGCTAAGAACATACTAGCTAAGTCACAAGAAAATTATTTGCGATGTGCTGAGATTGAGGGGTCCTGGATAAAATTCAAGCCAAGATTAGGAAGAAGCTAGATGCCCTGACTTTTAGGATTAGGAATGCCCGTACGTATCTTGTGAGGCTCTCAAGATTGAGGTAGCATGCTTAGGGAGAAAAATACACATGCTGGTCATTCTTTCTTGTTTGGCTCTTCTTCCTCTTGTTCTTCCTATGCCTTTATCTTTTTGGAGTGTGAGTACCTCATGAGCACTTTTGAGAAGTTTGTAGGAGAGAAGAAGAAACTCAATCTCATCCTATACTAGTCCAAGATTAGTAGATTCAATTCAGTCTAAGATTTGATTACTTAGAGCACACTCGGGCGCATCCACCCACCATTGTGTGTGTCTCTCCCAGGGTGAGCACCTCTATGTTTCGATCTGCTAGAGTTGTCTATAGGATCTGAAAGACCATGCAGAGGTCTACCCATGTTGGTGATGAGTATTTGGCTAAATTTGAGCTTGTTATGCTCTGGTTTGAGTTTGATTTAAATTGGATTTTCAATTTGAAGCAATTTGAGTTGAGACTGCCAAGTTCTGGCTTGGTTGAGTAATGTCCCGTCAGCTTATGATCGAATGATTTGAGTAGAATGGGAATCACTAAGTATCAAGTAGGAATGTTGCTGAGTCGAGCGGAGGGTTCGTTCAAGCGCTTGGTCGATTACTGCCAAGTTCTGGCTGGGTCGAGTAATGCCCGCTGGCTTTTGGTCGAATGATTCGAGTAGATTGGGTATCACTAAGTATCGAGTAGGGATGTTGCCGGGTCGAGTGCCCCACCATCAGCCCGTCTCGAATCCTTGGGTTAGCCATAAGTTACTCAATGTTGGCTCATCGACTCGACCTGAGTAGAGTTACTCGATGTCCTTGGGATATGCATTTTGAATTTGTGCGAGATTTATTGCATATCATTTTGGGCAATGCTGTGTGATGTGTTTTCCTTATTTTTGATGGTTGTAGAACGACGATTCTAGATCATAGTGAGGCGAAGGATGATCGGGACTAGGCGAGGTGCGTCGGAAGTCCAAACTATCAAGGATCGTCGAACATGATCGGAGATGGAGTCAGTGCAAACTTAGAAGACAATGAATGGATGAGATGCTAGTTAGGAGCTGCTCAGATCAAGGAGGACCATTGGATCGTGGTCTAGATGATAGAGTAGCGGGTCTAGTTAGTATACTTGAAAAAGCTTGCAGAAATCCATTATGTGTGTGGGTTTCGGGTTAGCCCATGTATGAGTGAATAAGTCAATTCTAACCCTTGATGGTGGTCCTTAGGGTAGAAGAAACTCATCCAAGGGTGGAGGGTGACTCAAGAATAGTATAAATAGAGGGGTAGGGGTAGCCTTTTCCCTCTTGAAGGTTTTGAGGTTTTTGATGCTCCTTTGAGCTTTGTCCACTTTGTAGTGAGACTTTGTAAACTTCCCTTCCAAGAAATCGAAAATATATTTCCTTTATGCTTGAATTTACTTTTTGCTTTTACATTATGTGTTAAATTCAATAACTTACTTTCAAGCATTTAAATTCCGTACTTACATTCTTGCAATTTACTTATATGCAATCTGGATTTGCCCTCTCCTTCTGAATGCTATTGCTTCTTATTTTGAAGAATCATTGTGTTTTTGTTGCAAGAGACCAATCTTGTGTTCTTGAGTGATTCTTTCTTATAGATTGTGTTTGTAGAGATTTTGACATGAGTTCTTACTTGCTATGACAAGTGGGAGATTATCCAAGATCATCTTGATCATCAAAACCCCATGAGCAAGTCTAAGATCAAGTTCTTGTGTTTTGCTTGAAATTGGTGTCTTTTCTCTTCCTGTGCAAAAAGGTCAGAACTTTGACATCAATCCTTGTGATTGAAGGTTGGAATAAGTTCATGACATTCTTAATATCACATCTACCAAGTTTCATGAGTTTGTGTCCAGCCAATCAAAAGTTGCATCGATTTGGCTTTTGAGTTCGTGCTGTTTTTCTTTCTGTTCTTGCTGTTGTTCCTGAGCCTGGTGCTATCAGCCTGAGTAGTCAAGACTATTTTAGTTGGATTTCTTGCTTCATTTTGTTTTTATTTAGTGTAGGCTTGTTCAGATCACTTTGTTGAAGGAAAAATTTTATTTTGAGATCATTCGCCCTCCTCTGATCGCCATCTCGATCTTTCAATTGGTATTAGAGCCGGTTTTCTCTTCCATAGATCTTAACCAGTCTCGAGAGCCATGGCGATGGACAAATATTCCACCAAAACTCCCATCTTTTTTGGAGTTGATTTTCCTTTTTAGAAGTTACGAATGGAGTCATACATCACTATGTAGCGACCCCTATTTTTATATACAATGCAAAAATAGAAATCTAATGTGCATACAGTACTAGTCCCTGAATCAGTAGCTAGTACGCACATTTACAACAATTAAAATCACAACCATACCTCATAACATTAAAGCGAAAACTAATATACGAAGGAATCTTACAACTCAGTGTATATAGCAGTAAAAGAAGTAAAGTCTTGTAGTGTGCCCATCCAACCCGTAGGCAACTAACAAGGCACAAACCCTAGAAAGATCACGGCAATAAAGATCCCGCATCCTGCGACGAGAATAAATCTTCAGAGCTTCGCTTAACTTATCCACCTAAAACAATAGATTAAGCAAGGGTGAGTACTTTCGTACTCAGCAAGAATTAAGGTGGTATTTGCAAATGCATAAATGCAGGCTAAGTCAAAGGAGGCTACTACAGTTAGTTTGCATAAAGTGAAATTGAATTTGTAAATCAAGTTATCATTTGCAAACGGAATTTGTAAGAGCAAGTTTGATTGATAAAAAATAAATAAAGCATAGGTAATACTCACAACCCTTTGTGAGCAACGAAATCATCCAATCATGAAGTCCATCAATGTCGGCCCTTTGACATAAAGTGACAGTTGCAAAACAAATGAAACCAAGCCCTTTTGAAAATAACAAAATAGCTAACATGCATCAGTTCACCAAGACTCCCATGACCACGAGTACGACTAATCGATTAGATTTTACACTCTGCAGAGGTGTACAACTTTACCCATAAGTCATGACTTTTTCTTTTTGTCGCATGTTTCACGCACCTATGGCGTGTGGCCAGAATGTTCATGACAAAAACCTTTACATTACCTAGGTTAACATCGCACCAGCCTGGGACGTTAAGCCCTCGCCATAGAACAGAAACACTCACCCAAGACATGGATCCACTTCACAACACCCAACACACCGTTTCTGTTTATGGCAAGGAATACACCATTGTATTGGCAAGTGTGGCTCTCAACACCTCGGTGAGGGCACCCCGTCAAGCAAACCTTGAAAGAAGAGCCCGTATTACTTCGACCTTCCAAAGTGCAAACTTAAACTAGATAACTTAATTCGTTTAAGGCTGCCCCATAACAACACTTGTGGTTTGTACGGGTATATCTTGGATCATACAATATGATGTTCGGTCCTTAATTTGACACGGGAGATAACTTCACCCTACATTACGTGCAATTTCCTTTACACAACTGACTATTACCAATAATCACCCGCATCAAAATTATAGTTTTATTTTGAGTTTTTAATCAAAATACCAGTAACCAACAGTGTCATTTCCAACATTTTCAGGAAACAATTTTGATATGATCATCTACGTACATCGTTGATTCTAAAGCATGGCTAAGCATGGTTAATATGTGAACGCATATACCCATAATGACATTAAGTAATGCCTATCTTTAATCTATGGTTACCAAGGTTCACATTTCCATACTTATCAAAGAAGTTTCATGAGACAACAAGTATATCTATCAGCACCACAAAATAGCAAATTTACAGAAAATAAATGCATGCATGAAACCATTTGATAAACAAAAGGAAAATTAAATATTGGGATCAATATGATCAAAGGGGTGCTTGCTTTGCTTAATCTTTGGTTTCGATGAAGACGAGGATTGCGGCTGACAATGGCGATGACGGAGTCAGAGGCGTCGGGTTCTACACGTTGTTCAACGGACAACATAATAAATAACAAGCTTCAATAAGGGCAAAAAGAAGACAGACAATAAACCAAATAAAGACTCTCTAAAGAAAACAAGAATATTTCAGGGTTTGAATTAGATGATTCAATATTCTCATATTTCAGGTTGATTAAGTATTCATAACGATAATAGCTTTTGAGCTGAGCGATGAACGATTCCCTTTATAGATTATCCATTCTTGTTTTACGAATTCAAGAAGCTAAAATTATGTATTATTTTATTGATAATATTGAATTCAAGATGTAAAAATTATTTGGATTAATAAAAGTAGACATTAGTTACAGCTTTCACCAACATTACTATTCGCATTGTTTCTGGTAACCTTATCACTTAAGGGTTTTGCATTTACAGGATTCAGATGCAAAGCAAGATAAAATAAGGATATTTTTCTAGATTACTGTAGTCCATATCCTAAAGATCATTTCTAAGCTATTGTTCACAAAATTTGTATTTAGACGAGATGTTTTGCGAGTTGCTGAATAGGCTTAAGTGATCACAAAAGATTATATATGAATAGTGCTTGTTATTTGATGGATATTGTATAGCATTAGTTTTACATAAGTTAAATATGTTAATTTAGGCTACTGGTCTAATTTTTATAATATTTAAGAAGGTTCTGGTGATACAGATATCATAATCATTGATTTCTCATTTATACTTAAAGTTCGTTCATTCATATTATGGACTTGAGAAATATTAACACTTATGGTTTTTGAGCTAATAAGATTAATATGCAAATCATGATGAAATAAGATTATTTCTATAGAATATGGTAGCACAAACTTCGTAGAGTGTTTCTAAACTGGTTTTATAAATTTTATCATTTAGACGAGTTATTTTATCTGCTATTGAAATAGTATAAATGATCACAATGTTAGCGTTGTAACGAGTCGTGTTCTGATTCAAGTTACGACTACTCTATACATGATATTTTATTCATTTTTCTCTTATTAATAGGGTGCAACTCTAGAAGTGTTTTAAAGTTGTTTTTGCATTATTTTGATTTTAACCGTGATAGATTTCATATTTATTTATTGTTGTAATTTGCAGTTCCTTTTATCAAAAATAATGCAAACTAAGTTTTATTCTAAATATTTTTACATACATGGGTCCTTACTGATTCTAGAAACTTATATAAAATATTTCATTATTTATGAGTTGTTATGTTCTTATTTTTATTAATAGCCATACTAGGGTTTACTAACGATTGCCAAACAAATAATTCAAATTTAATTCAAAAATTAAATATTTTTGCATACATGAGTTTATTATGGTTCAAGAAGCACATAAAAACTTACTTTTACAATTTTAGGAGTTATATTTTTCATATGTGTAATAATGTCCATAATAGTGGGTTCATCACATTTCCAATTTTGATAATTGTTTTGAGACTCAAAAATTATATGTTTTTGTATATTTGAATTCCTCCTAGTCTTGTCATCATATAAAAATTTATTTTATTATTTTATGGCTTATTGTGCACAGATTTAATATAAAGACCATAATAGGGTTATTAACAAAATTTAATTCAGGTAATTTTTCTGGAGTTCAAAAATTTAATATTTTTGTATATTTAGAATCTTCCTGATTTTAGAAGTCTATCTCATTCAATTCAGAGTTTTGGTTCAAAAGTTATATTTATTTGAATTGCTTTGGATCTGAAAATTGGAATTAAATTGAAAATACGCTTTTGGAATAAAGGAAACGTCTTTTACCCTTTGAACTTGGATTCCTTGCTCTGACTGACAAAGAGGGCCCGCGCGGCAGTGACTCCCGAACAGAGGCACATGTAGGGCTCGTCGGCGACTGTGCTCCGGCGGTTCTCCGGTGATGGCAAGGGCACAGGGTGAAAGAGCTCGGAAAGGTGCTCAAGATGGTGGAACTGATTCGGCTGGAGTTGGTTGGAGGTGAGTTGCCGCTGAGCTCAAGCGGTGGCGCAAATGGTGGGTCAGTGGGGAGCAAGAACCAGGGTGAAAGGGTTTGAATGAGTAACGGATTAAGCGTTTAGGGACTGCGGGGAACCCATTTTTCTAGTTAGTTTGGCCGGAGAGTGGCTGAGGAGCTCCGCCTCTGAGCACCAGCTTTGAAGAGAAGGCTCACTATAGCGGCAGATTTTCGCATAAGGGGTTATGGATTTTGTTAGTTTTGATTCCTGAGTCTTGTGGATGCTTTGGTTCAAAGCAATTCAGAATTTGTTGAGTGATTCGACTGGATTTTGCGCTCTGTTGAGTTTCAAGGTTTCGGCAATGGTGGAAATGGAGAAAGAATTGAGGAGGTTCCGGTTGGAGGGGAGCAAGAGGAAGATGATCGCGCGGCTTCTAGGGAGCCCAGGGTGGTATTGATTACTCGACGAGATGAGTTGCGGCTCGGTTATGTTCTCAAATGGTGAGGTGGCCAGAAGCTGTAAATGAGATAGTATGGCATGGGAGGACCAAGGTGAAGCGTGGCTGAGGCAGGTGGTGCTGGCACTAGTGACACGATGACTCGGAGAGGCGATTCACTGGATTGAGCTCAGTCAAATGCGATGATTTTAGAGCTTCTGCTTCGGTCGGGAGAACAGGGAAGAAGGAGCTGACCAGCGGGACCAAGACCCACCAGGCAGTGGCTGAGCTGGTTTTTCGCCATGCCAGGGAATGGAGTTATTGTGAAGTCGGGTCCACCTGTTAGTGAAATGAGGTGACCAAAGAGATATCTCCGGCTCGGACAATTCTAGTATCGGATTTTATTGTGCTACCACATCATGGTAAAAGTTTTTGAAACTTTTTGAATAGGGTATTTGGGTAGGGTTTTATGGTTTGTAAAAATTTGGGGTTAAAAAGACTTACCAAAAAATTACTAATATTCCTACAACAGTGATTGCCCTAAAATCTTGTTTATGATTTTATTTTTACTTTGGGTAGAAAATGAAGTTGAATATTTTTGAAACTTTTTATCACAGTTGGATTTGGCCTGTGAATGCTACTATAAAATTTTCAAGTCAAAAAATCACACCATTATTTCATAAAAATTCTGACTTAACAATTTCCAGATTTTCAAAGTTCTGTTTTTAAATTTGGAAAAGTCTTAAATCACATTATTAATTTATGATTTTTTACGAGAGGTAGACATTGTATTGAGGTTTTATTGTAATTTTTATAGCTCCAGATCAGATTAAAAAATATCATATAAATTCTGACAATGCATTATTTTTAGTTAAAAGTTGCTCTCTTTATTTATCTCTTCATTTCTCCATGCATAAATTTCAGTTGCTTGCGGTCGGGGGCCGGGCAACCCTTGGTCGGTCAGCACAGTCAACCGGTCCCCTAGCTCGGAAGGCCTCGATCAAAGACTCGGATCAAGCTCGAGGCCGCTCGACCTAGAAGCGCATATTTCGAGCTCGGGGCCCTCACGACCTGCTGCTTTGGGATGATTCAAGGTCGGTGGCGTTCCTTGGATCCCGAACCGTCATCACTTGGCGATTCAGAGCGTGGGATCGTGGAGTAATGCTGGTACAAGGCGGGATCGGAACGGTTTCCACCGGCTATCAATGTGCATGAAGGCCACGATCCGAGGAATACTCCCGAACGTTGCAAGGAGAATGGGTATAAGACTGAGGCTTTGTAAACACTTAGGGCAGGATAACCCAGCGCACACACACCCGAGTTCAAGTTTAGACTGAGCATCGTCAAGATTGAGCTGTAACCCTCTCTTGTACTCACAAACATCAGGAACCACCACCGCAAGGTGACTGGAGTAGAGCTATTACCTTCTCAGGGGCTCGAACCAGGATAATCCTCCATCTCGTTCGTTGTCCCCTAGCTCCGACCATCGACCTCCTCGACCTCATTCCCCTGTTCGAGCAAAGCGCAGTTGTGGTCCCATTTCTCATTGACCCCTACCTCATTTTCTGCGGTTGGCGATCCCGATCGTCGGCAATGGCCCACCGTGGGGGCCGATTGCTTTGTTCATTCACGGGAAAAACTCCGAGGTCTTAGGAGCATGGCGTTCTCCATCGGCGAACACTCTTGGCGTGGGATCGGACGCGAGTCGGCTCCGCATCCTGTTTCGCCTTCCCCCACCGTGTGAGCAAGACGTCTTCATGGCGGGCGCCTCCGGTGAGGACGCGGCGGCGGATCGCGACCCACAAACTCCCGAGGATGCTCGTCGAATGGTCCACGTTGTGATCAATCGAGGCCATTACGGCGCTCCGGCGGAGGACCAGAGAGGCTCCTCCCTCGGGGCGCCAGCAGCGCTATTGCGGATCATGGCTGATCCCGATAGGGCAAAATCGGAGCTCTTTGGCGGGGCCTTGGCGAAGAACTTCGACCGCGCGCAATCCGAGGCCATTCCTCCGCGACAGAAGTCACCGTTCAGGGACCCCTTCCCTGAGAAGCAGCGACAATTCATCACGTCGTCGTAGGCGCACCCATCGGCCGTCGCCGAGGCGAGAAGCGCCTTCGTCTCGGCAACACCCTCGGGGCAAGACCCCGACAGCTGGACGCGAGGTGAGCCACACGAGCTCCACGCCAACTGGCAGCAGGTCACGGGGACTTTCCCCCGACATTCCGCCCAGGCGTCGTCGCGCACAGGACCGCCTGCAATACCTCCCAGGCGACTCCCGTGCTCGGCATCATGACCGATCTCGCCGAAGATCGGGTCGTCAAGGGAGCCCGGGCTCGGATTCGTACAGCAGTGGAGATCTCGTTGGCCGCGATCGCTCCCGGCGTACACCCGTCCCGGCCTACGGTTGTGTGGCGTACTCTGACGACCTTCGTCGCGTATGCTGGCCTGCTCGGTTTAAACCCGCTTTGATCGAGCGCTTCGACGGAACCAAGAACCCCGACGAGTTCCTGTCCATCTACTCGACCGCCATTTTGGCGGCCGGAGGTGACGAGTTGGTCATGGCCAACTATCTCCCGACCGCTTACGGGCGCCGCCTAACCTCGCTCTTCAACGAAGCCGGTTCCTTCGGTCGTGGCGTCAAATCGAGCACCCTCGCTCCAACTTCGGTGAGTATTCTGGCGGCGGGAGGAGAAGGACTTGGATCGCGTCATCGGGGCAAGAGCGAGCCTCTTCGTGATTTTGTGCGGCGGTTCATCCGCACAAGGAACGATTCCAAGCATCTCGATGAAGCGATTATCAAGGCCTTCAAGTTCGGCGTTCGCGACCGGCGCCTATCAAAACCTCGAGATCACGACAAGGCTCGGCGTCAACAAATTGTTTCGCATGGCGGAACGACGCTGTGACGCGACGACGCCGCCGTCATTGAAGCGCGATTATGACCAAGGTAAGCTTGGTCTGAGCCACTCTGAGGCTGGCCCGTCCAACTCCAAGGGCGCCGACCAAGACACCCGCACCAAGAAGCGGAAGCGTGACCGCAGGACCGGCGGAGGTCAGCCGCGGGTCATCGTCTCGGCGGACGGCCAGCATGAGGTCCTTGAGGTCCGGGATCAGACTCGGGACGGGACCCGACCTCGTCAAGGTCGGCCTCAGTCCCGCCAGGCACAGGGCCAGCCCCAGAAAGAGGACCGGCGGCCTGGACCTCGGAGGACCGACGCTCGACCGCAGGGAGCCGAAGGGCGATCGGGGTACGACGAGGCAAAATTTTGCCTGTTTCACAGGGCAGCCGGCCACGACCTGCGGTCCTGTAGGGCTTGGCAGGGAAAGCTTGAAGCCTTCTATGACGGACGTGGTGAGATGCCCGTGCTCCCGAAGGATGACGACCAGCCCGAAAGGGTGAATGCCGGGTCGGAGCACGGCGACCTCGACCTGGAATTCCAACAGGGCGAGCGCCGGATTGACGTTATCTTCGGTGGCTCGGCGACCTACCAGTCCAGGCGCGAGATCAAGGCTGCTGCTCGGACCATCTATCAGGTTACATCAGGAAAGCCCGTCGAGCAGCATTGCAAGTGGGCCGGGGCCACCATCACCTTTTCTCCAGAGGATGCCTTACAAGGTATGGCCCGAGACTTAAAGACCGCCTTGGTCGTGACCCCGACCATCAGCAACACAGTGGTCGGGCGTGTCATGGTCGACGGCGGCAGCTCTCTTAATTTTTGCGGCGGAAGCACTCGGGCCGGATCTGATTCCCGATCAAAGATCAAAAGCATCGCCATCCCCTTCTTCGGAATCGTTCCTGGGAGCTCGACTACTCCCTTGGGGCAGGTGGTCTTGCCCGTCACCTTCGGCGGCTCGGACAACTTCCGCACCGAGCTGATCACCTTTGAGGTGGTCGAGGGCGACCTCCCGTACAACGCTATTCTCGGAAGGCCTGCCCTCATCAAGTTTATGGCGGCTAATCATTACGGTCATCGGTGCATGAAGCTCCCAGGCCCCAACGGCATCGTTACCATGCGCGGTGACCTGCAGGCGGCACATGGCTGCGAGACCAAGGCCCTGGCGCTCGCTGGCATGCTGCCCCAGCAAGGTCCAGAGGTGACGGAAAAGAACGCCCGGCAGAAGGCGGCGATCCAACCCAGCGGGGCAACAAAGGCCATGCCGCTCGAGGAAGGCGACACGACCAGGTGTGTCCACGTCTCGGCCGAGCTAAGTCCCAAATAGGAACTTGAGCTCGTCACCTTCCTTGACGCCAACAAAGGTATATTAAGCTTGGAAGCTGCGCAGATATGCTGGCGTTCAAGGAGGTGATCGAGCACAAGTTACTGGTCGAGCCGATTCTAGACACATGCGTCGGCTGCTCGCGCCGCTTCTCCCCGAGAAGGTTGCGGTCATCAAGGAAAACCTTGATAAGCTCCTCAAGGCGGCTTCATCCGCGAGATCGACTACTCGAGTGGTGGCCAACCCGGTCATCGTCTTGAGAAGAAGGGTGGCAAGTGGAGAATGTCGTCGACCATACGGGTTGAACTCGGCTGCCCAAGGACAATTTTCCCTTCCGCGCATCGACCGGATAGTCGACTCCACCGCCAACGCCAAGATGCTAAGCTTCTTGGATGCTTACTCGAGCTACCACCGGATCAAGTGGCGGTCGATGACGAAACAAGATCGCCTTCATCACCCGTTCGGCACTTATTGCTACACAACCATGTCGTTTGGTCTGCGCAATGCGGGGGCAACATTCCAGCGTTTGATGACTAAGTCCTTTGAGCCGCAGATTGGGCGAAACCTCGAGGTCTACGTAGATGACATCATCGTCGAAAGCCCCTCCGGGAGCGACCACGTCCGTGACCTTGAGGAAACATTTGCAAACCTGAACAGGTACAAAATCAAGCTCAACCCCGAGAAGTGTGTGTTTGGCGCGGCATCAGGGAAGGTCCTTGGATACATGATCGGGGGCTCGGGGGTTGGTCCAAACCCGGAGAAGATCGAAGCCATCGAGAAGATGGAGCCCCCGACCTCGATCAAGCAAGTACAAAGCCTCACCGGTCGCATGGCCGCCTCGGCAGATTCATTTGAGGCTCGTGAGCGAGGTCTCCCATTCTTTAAGACCTGCGCAAGCACGGGCTTTGAATGGACTCGAGCTTCTTGATCTTTCGACGAGTGAAGGTATATCTGTCATCCCCACCCTCCTTACAACTCCATGACTGGCGAGAGTTGTCGCTCTATCTTGCGACCACCGCCCAAGCCGTGAGTGCTGTCCCTAATTGCGAGCAGAGGCACAAAGAAGATCCAATTTACTATGTCGTGAGGTCTTACATGGCCCAAAGGAGCGTTATCCGCAAGTCGTAAACCGCCAGATGCTCTTCTCATGGCCTCGCGCAAGCTTCGACACTACTTCGAGCGCATTCGTGGTCGCCCCGAGCAACTTCCCGCTCGGTGACATCTGCGGAATCGAGGAAAGGCGGACGGATAGCTAAATGGGCTATGGAACTGGCGGCGTTTGACATCCGTGTCGTGGCTCGACAGCTATCAAGTCACAGTACTACGCCGATCGCGTGGTCGAACAGACGCCGCCCTCACAGGCTCGAGGTCGAAGAAGAGAAGCCCTGGATCATGTTCTTCGACGGCTCGAGGTCCTTCAAACGCTCGGGGGCTGGGATACTTATCCTTACCCCGCGGGGCGACCAGTTGAGGTATGTAGTTCGTTTTGGCTTTTCTCGCGACCAATAACATGGCGTAATATGAAGCTCTCTTGGCGGGCTTACGAGCCTGCAAGTCCTTGGGCGTGCGACGGTTGGTCGTGAAGGGAGACTCCCAGCTCGTCATCAACCAGTACAACAAGGACTATCAATGCTCGGGGGATGCAATGGCAAGGTATCTCGCCGAGGTCCGCAAGATGGAGAAATGGTTCCAGAACTTGGAGCTTAGGCATGTCCCTAGGAAGGACAACTCGGTCGACTTTCTCTCCAAGCTCGGCTCTTCCGACGAAGAGATACCCCGACGTCATCCTCGAGGCGTTGGCGGCTCCGTCTATCTCCGATCGAGGTCGTGCTTCTTGTGGTGGAAGGTATTCCGCATGGGCCAAGCCCATACACGCCTTCTGGCACGGGCGATCGCAGCCCGAACCCCGCCAATGAAGCGAGATTAAGCGTCGAGCAAGCTTGTATAAGCTCGTGGATGGCAAGCTCTACAGACGGAATGTCTCTGGCATCCTGACTCGGTGCATCTCCACGGAGGAGGGTAAGTACCTACTCAACGACATCCACTCAGGTCTCGTGGGCGCACTCTTCAGACAGATTTATGGTCGGCAAGGCCTTCCATCCGGATATTATCGGCCGACGGCATTACGGGATGCTCGGGATATTGTCCGGACCGCCGAGCATGTCGGGCTTCACGCCGAAAGGTACACCACCGCCCACGCCCTTGAGACCATTCCGCTTGCTCGCCTTTCTCGACACAGGGGCTCGATATCCTCGGCCCTTTCCCGTGCAACCGGGGAGAAAGTTCTGTTCGTGGCCATCGACACATTCACCAAATGGATTGAGGCCGAGCCGGTCTCGACCATCCTTTGCTTCCGGGCTCGCTTTTTTCCGCTTGTCCGTGGTCACGGTATGGGGTCCCATGCGAATTATCACCGACAATGGTACTCGGTTTACGATGAATTATTCGGGAATTTCTGCGAGGACATGGGCACCAAAGTGTGCTTAACCGGTGGCTCATCCTAAGAGCAACAGAGGAGTGGCGAGCGCCAATGGACGAATCGTCCAAGGCGTCAAAAGGCGAAGTTCTGATGAGCTCAAACGCTACGGCACGACACAGGTGGGCGAACTTCCCACCGTCTTATGGTCTATTCAGTACCACGATCGGCGAGAAACAGGTCCACACCCTTTCACCGTGTTTGGTCTTGAAGCCGCCCCGCCTCCGGAGGTAACGCTGAGCTCCGCCAGGTCGGTCTGATCGACCACGTCGACCGAGCAAAACGGTCTCTTGACCTTGCCCTCGCGGAAGAAGTAAGATGCCGTGCCTCGCTACGATCAACAAGCGCATTACACCGCAAGCTCTTCGCAGACATGCGTCTCGGTCGATGCGACCTAGGAAGCTCCTTGTTGGGGACTTAGCCTTGAGGCGGATTCTGTATTGTCCAAAGACCAACAAGTTATCCCCATGTGGGAGGGCCCTATAGAGTCGTTTCAACAGATCGCACGGGGCTTACTGGCTAGCGATGCCCGATGGCGAGAGCTTTCTGGCTCGTGGAACATAGATCAACCGCCAAGTTTTATGTGTAAATCTCTATACCTTTAAAGCTTCAATAAAAGGATATTCTCCGATTTCTATCATTCATGTCTTTTTCTTTATGAGCGTCTCTGTAATTTTTCTTCGGGCACGACTTTCGCATTCGCTCCTTAGTCTGGGTATCACGAGCTTTACGTTCACCCCCCCAGTGGTCGAGCTCAACGTAAGCCGAAACTCTTCGCAATCAGCTCACCCCCCTGCGTCCGGGTTTGAACTACAAGCTCGGCGACCTTGGCTATTAAGTGCGTGCATGGTCGTGGTCGTGGAGTTGGTGATTTATTCACTTGGGTTAAACTTGCTGCATTTCTTTTCACGAGTACTCCATCTCGATTCTGCGAGGTCATGGTCATTTGCTCGTCTTATACTTGTGTCCAAGGTCGGCGTTGCTCGACCTTAGACCCAACGGGTAGCTAGGATGTAACATCTCTGAGCGACCTATGGATCTTGATCGCGAATAAGCGCACACTTCAAAAAAGGTAACCCAAACCAGTTGATAACATCGAATGTTTTACAGGATCAAGGATGTTTGAGCTCTGATCCTCCATCTCATGCCGAAGCTTCTCTTCTCGAGCTCGGCGACTCGCCCGCAGCGTCGAGGCTTCGGTTTGCCGCAGAGGGCCTCGTTAGTTGCGTCGCGTGGCTCGGCGTTAAATCGTTGAGTTGGGCCAAGGCGGTCTTCGCCGCCTATTTGCGCCTTAAGTTTCTCCTCCAGCCCGACTTTGGCCTCTAGCTCGAGACGCCTTGGTTGAGGATGATAGCTCGGCAACGATCCTCTCCAACGCCTCGACCTTGGCACGCTTTCGTCGGCGGCCGTGGTGGCAGAAGTGATGGTTTGCTCATGGCGACTTCCTCAAGTGCCACGACCTTGGCGCCTTCGTCGATGGCGCTGGGCGGCGGCGGCTTGTTCTCGGCGGCCTTCTCGAGGGCCTCGATCTGGCGCTGGCGGGTCTCGGCGCCGAAGTCTGAAGAAGTTCGCTCTGCGGCGGCCTTCTCCAGCAGCTCGACCTTGGCGCGCTCCGCATCAAGGGCCTCGATCGCTTTGGTCGCTCGAGCGCGCTCGTGCTCCTGCGCCTTCAACCCATGCTCGCGCTCGGAGGATCTGGTCCCCTCGAGCTCGGCGGCATGGGACACCTCCAGCGCCACCATCGTGCGACGCAGATCGTTGAGCTCACGGTTGAGCCGCTCGATTTCCTGCGCGTCGGCCTCAATGGTCGCGCAGAGCCTGGAGCGCTCGGTCTCCCTCTCTTCCACGGCGTTCAAGATCTGGCGGAGCACGTCGACATGCTCGTTGAGACCTTGAAGCCCTCGGGTCACGCTGCCAACCGCCTTGAAAACAAGGAACACGATTTGGTAAGAAGTTGTCAAGAACACACAACTTAACGTATTACAGGGCATATAAGGAAGGTTCCTACCTCACGGAGTCGGCTGTTGACGCGCGCGCTGGAGAACTCCTCGTTCAACTCGTCGAGGCGAGCTGTGTTGATCTCAAAACCTTCGCCCAGGTCCCCGTGACCTAGGCCTTCTTCAATCACCGCCGGCACACCTTGTCCGGGGCCTACGGACGACGTGCCGGCGGCAGCCCGAGATCCTTCCACATCGGCTGCCATGTCGGACCCCCCGACCAGAGGTACGGCAGCGGTAGCTTCGGGCCCGACCTCCGTAGTCAAGGTTCCGGCCAGCTCAGTGGCGGGAGTTGCCGCAGCAGCGAAGATCCCAGCCTCACGGGGTGGAGTGTTGTGTTCCCGAAATTTGGGAAGTTCGCAGCGGGTCATCGGAGTGCCTCCGTTGTCGTGGTCGCTCTCCGTGGCCCGGAACCGCGGTCTCGCCATCAGGCGTGGTCCTGGTCGGCGGGGCCTCAGGGACTTCGGTGACACGGCCGCCAACGATCGGGCGGCGCCCGCGACTTGAGGGGCCCGGACGCCCATGTCTCCCTCGATCTCGGGAGGATCGACAACCGCAAGGGTACCCGTTTCGCGGTCTTTGTAATCCTCGCCGATCGCGGGTTAGGGGTCCCTTCGTCCGCTATCAGGGCCTTGGTCGAACCCTCCGACCAGGGCCCAGCTCGAGGCCCCGGCAGAGCGCGCCTTTGTCCAAGACCGGCGCGGGGCCAGCATGTAGGCGTCTGCCCCCTCCTCGGACTCGGACTCGCCTGAACAATGTGCATTGTCGAGTGGGCAAGCTCGGGTCTCGGCGCCGAGGTCTGCAATCATGGATAAGCACTAAGAAAAACACGGAGATGGAGCAGGTTGCAAAGCCAGGCTCTTACCTGGGTCGGTGGCCTCTACCTCGTCGATGGCCGGCGATGGTCCTGTTGCCCCGGGCTCGGAGGAGGAATCCGCTTCCTTCCTCTGGTCTGGGGAGGCGAAGCTCGTGATGAGCCCGCACCACTTGGCGGGGGGCTCGGTGGTCTGGCGGCGGCCGCTGCGCTTTGTTGCTGCCAAGTAAAGAAACTTTGTTAGGCCCTGGAAGCCAAGGGCGCGAGCTCGGGAAATTGGCTATGATCGTCTTTACCGTGGCGCGGTCACCCCATTCGATGTGAGGCCTCTTCGTCCCTGGCGGTCGGCTCGGTTGAGGGGAGTTCTTTCCTTTTGCTCTTGCCCTCATCGGGCAGGGAAGCGATCTCATGTTGTCTCCCACAACTCTTGATGATCCAAAGCTCGGGGTCTTCCACGGCGCTCTTGGGATTTAACCTCCTACGGCGCCTCAAAAGGCGCGCCAGGATCATGATTAGATGGGCTCAATTAAGACACAGGCGGCGGACTCAAGCTGCTGCAGTGTCCGCCATTTGTTGGCATCCGTATCACTTGAAAAAATCAAAGGTCGCCAGTGTCTCGCTGGGTTCACTTTTACGATCTCCGCCGACCTCGAACAAGGTTCCAAGACCTTGCAAGGGTTGCCGCCAATGACTGTTGGGTGAGGCTCGAGGCCGTCCCTGGTGCTACTTCTCGACCTTGAGCCTCGGGGCTAGCTGTCGGGCGGGCAACCCTTGGTCGGCCAAGATCAACCGGTCCCCTAACTCGGAAGGCCTCGATCAAAGACTCGGATCAAGCTCGAGGCCGCTCGACCTAGGGCGCATATCTCCGAGCTCGGGGCCCTCACGACCTCTTGCTTTGGGATGATTCAAGGTCGGTGGCGTTCCCTTGGATCCCGAACACGTCATCACTTGGCGATTCTGAACGTGGGATCGTGGAGTAATGCTGAGTGGCGTGGATCGAGCAGTTTCCACGGCTATCAATGTGCATGAAGGCCACGATCCGAGGAATACTCCCTAGCGTTGCAAGGAGAATGTGTATAAGATCGAGGCTTTGTAAACACTTAGGGCGGGATAACCCACTCACACACACCCGAGTTCAAGTTTAGGCGAGCATCGTCAAGATTGAGTAACCCTCTCTTGTACTCACAAACATCGTGAACCACCACCGCAAGGTGGCTGGAGTAAAGCTATTACCTTCTCAGGGGCTCAAACCAGGATAATCCTCCATCTCGTTCGTTGTCCCCTAGCTCCGACCATCGACCTCCTCGACCTCATTCCCCTGTTCGAGCAAAGCGCAGTTGTTGTCCCATTTCTCATTGACCCCTACCTCATTTTCTGCGGTTGGCGATCCCGATCGTCGACACTTGCTAAAATAATTTACTTGCATGCTCAGGGTTCTCTAGATAAAATTTTCAAATTTTCAAAATTTTAACTTTTTATCTTTTTGTATTTTTCCCTTTTTCATTCCCCATTTCTCTTTTATTTGCTTTTTCTCATAACACAAAAATCCAAGAAAATCTAAATGAAACAAACAACATCAAGAAAATCCAGAAATATTCACATTCAGATTTAAATCTCACAGTTTTACTGTTTAAAATTTTTAGGCTGTTACACACTACCTAGGGCCTCCTGATTTGGCAGAAGGTGAAGCTCCCATATGAGGTTCTTGTCGATAAGAATGTCACGACTGGCAATATGGCTGACGTTGAGGCGAATGCTAAGGCAAGGAACATCCTCATACAGAGCCTTAGCTATAGTGAGTACGACAGGATCTCTTATCTTTGATCCGCTCACCAGATTTGGGTGAACCTCGATGCTTACCATGAGGGCACTACCCAAATCAGAACGGTGAGACAAGCTCAGTACAAGCGTGATTACAACAAATTTGAACAACCACTGGTGAGAGTCTTGATGAGTGCTTTGGTCGTTTTACAAAGATTTTGAGCGACCTTCAAGCAGTCGGTTGCCCATACCTTGACTCAGGTAAAGCTTGACATTTATTGACCGCAGTCGATCTTTGAGTTTGAGAGATGAAAGTGACCACCATCAAGGACACTATTGACTTATCGACTCTTGCTCTTGATAGGTTTTATTCCCAATTCAAGACTCGTGAGATCGACGTCATCTCTCGGAATATGAAATCTCAGTCGATGGCCTTGGTCACCGATCCCACTAGATCAACCTCTGATTCTTCTACTAGTTTTTCCCTCTCCGCCCTTTGCAAGCTAAGCGATGACCAACTGAAAAAATTTCCAAAAAATGAGTTTGCTCTTTTAGCTCACAAATTCTCTCATGCATACAAGAGGGTGAGGGAGAGGAAGAGAGGTGGCACGATCACTTGCTTTGAGTGTGGTGGCCCTAACCACATTCGGGTGAATTGCGCCAGGCTGGAGAAGGGCAAGAATGACACTAGCGGTTCGGCTAAGAATGATTATATCGACAAGAACCGCAACAAAAAAGTCTCCAACTCATGAGCTGGTGCGTGAGAAGAAGTACCGCAACTTCTCGAAAAACAAGAAGCTCTTCCACCACGTTCTCACTGCACTCGACGTCATCAACCTCTCTGACACGGAGACATGGTGCGACGAGGGCGAGAATGATCCACAAGAGAAGAAAGGTGGTGATGAATTCACCAGCATGTGCTTCATGGCAGACGCCAACGACATCAGCGACTCCGAGCTCTACAATGACTCAAATGAAGTTCATCGGATGGGGAAGGGAGAGGTTTGGATTGCTGACTTCGATTGTTCTCGTCATATAACTGGAGACTCTCATTGGTTCTCTTCCCTAGTCCGAGCCCCTGGTGATGAGTTGATTACTTTTGGGGATGCTTCTTAAGGTAGAGTCATTGCTAAAGGTACTGTCTACATTAATGACAAATTCATTCTTAAGGATGTTGCCTTAAGGGCCTGTTTAGGGGGCTGTGCCTCAGCTTTGGGCCAAAAGCTCTCCCAAACAACATGGCTGCAAAGCAGCTGGGAAACTAAGCCACAGTAGAAGCACCCCAAAAGCTGCAGCTGCTGGGGAGGAGTTTTTCAGCTGTGGCTTCGCTTGACCACATCCCACCTCAGTCGCTCTACCTTCTCGACCTCCGCCACCCCGCCTCACCGCTTCCACGTCACCTCCCTACTTGGATGCAGCTGTACTTCGGTATGTTGTTACCTCCCCACTTGGTTGGCCCCCAAAACCTACAGCTGCAACAGCCAGTTTGCCAAACAACATAATAAGAAAAGCCACAGCCACCAGCTACAGCTGCTTTATAGCCCAGCAAATCAAAAGTAGCTTTTCAGCCCAACCGCAGCTCCCCCAAACAGGCCCTTAGTAAGTAAGCTGTAATACAATCTGCTTTCTGTTTCTCAGCTTATCGATAACTCTTTCGAGGTAAGCTTCAAGAGTAGTGCCCAAAGTCCAAGTTCCGTGCACCAAAGAGGACAAGAATGTCGGTTGATGGCGACCACCAAAGGAGATATGTATTCATGAGAAGAATAAAGAACTTACGGTCTGGGTGCGTGTGGGTCATATCGTCGTCCCCTGTGTACTGCCATGCAGGGCGGGCACGACGACGAAGGGGGCTGATCCTCCGGGCTACAAAGTCCTGGACTACCAGCGCCCCGATCAGGCCGGCGTCTCGCAGCCGATTGATGCGAGCCGCCATCGCCAAGAGTTCCGCAGTCTCCTCGACGGGCGAGCTCCAGCTCTCGCGGGCTTTCACCTGCACATTGGGCATCCCAAGAGCGTCGACCCCTCTGTCGTCGCCGACATAGAGTCAGTCGCTCCACCACGACTTCCAGTTGGACTTCGGCTGAAGGGGAATGTAGCAGGGGGCCAACCCGTCGCGGAGACGGAAATGGCAGCTCCCCGTGATCCCGCCGTCGGAGGAGCCACGAAGGATGTAGAAGTAGCAGAAGAGCGGAAGGTTGGGCATTACCCCTACGAACATCTCGCAGAGGTGTGCAAAGGTAGAAAGAATGAGAATGGAATTGGGAGTAAGATTAAGATGGTGGATTTCATAAAAATGGAGGATGATGAGGAAGAACTCGGAGAATGGCGGCACCAGGCCCGCCAATAATCCCCAGGTGAAGACGACGATCTCCCTAGGTTGGCTTCGCGGCGCGAGGATTCCATGGCGAAGGTGGAGGGAACCCGAAACCCTGTCGACGGAAGAAGATGGAAAGGCTTGCGCCATTGGAGCAAAAAGCAAGGGCTTTGGACAGGGAGTTGAAAGGGCAAAGAGCAAAGTGCGCAGGAATCAGAAAGAGTGTGAACCACTGGTCAAGGGTGCGCGTATATATAGGCCCTTCACATAGATGGTTTGCGAACAGGCACGATGTTTCAGGTCCTGAGAAAAATCGGCGAAAGTGGGGAGGACTGAGACGGTTGCGTGCTCAGAAGTGGTGTGCCCATCCAGGAATGCACCGACATTAAATGAGGCCTAAAAGAAATTGGCGCGCGTTCTAGGACGGACCCGGGGGCTACAGTCGGCGTACTTTATGCTAGGGTACCCTCTCCACCGCAGATAAGTAAGACCACGTGGCAGCCTGGCAAGCAGGCAGGTGATCAGGCCCCTCTCGCCAGGCCACGCAAGCGAACCACAAGAATGAGAAGGAGGCTTTGCCTCGAAGTCTCCTTCCCCTGCCATTGATTGCGAGGAGTTCTGCTGTCGACACCATAACGACCCATCCCTCTGACACCTCACACCTAACCCTTCACAAAAATGTCACATCCCGGGCAAAGCCATACAATGACATTAAATGGGGTTTGAAAGACAAGGCTACAGTGATGGGGTGTAATAAATGAATCATAGATCAGTGTGATGTCACCTTCTCACCTGCCCGAGCCAGCCCCGTCTATATAAGGGAGCTCTGGTGCATGGAAGTGGGGGACGGCCTGTCGACCGGGAAAAAAGACCAAGATTTAGAGAGAGAAAAAGAGAAGGAGAACAAACTGAAAAAAACATTGTAACCCGCTCAGTATTCTTCAATAAAGATCTAGTAGGACGTAGGGCTGTTACTGTAACGTCCCGAATTTTGGCCAGATTTTAAAATTTGGAGTTATTTGAATTTTTATGGATTAACCAACCTTTATTTGCATTTAAATTGCATTTAATGGAATTTATCTAATTTTTCTGGGATTTATTGGATTTAATTGGATTTTATTTATATCATTTTTCTTTGAGTAATTAAATACCAGAAAATGTAATTATCAAAAATTAAAACTAATATTTTATTTAGGCTCAAAATGCTCTGAAATATTTTCTAGAATTTTTCTGGAATTTTTCGGATATGTTTGGTGCCCCAAATAATTACTTTGAATTACTGGAATTATTTTTATTGCTAAAATCGAATTTTAGCTAGCTACGTTGTTGGACCGCCCAACACCGTGCTCGCCCGCCGAAACCCTAAGCGCCGATCCTCACCGTCGGATCTGATCGACGGTTATGCTTATGCATCTGACTGCCGAGCTGAGGATCAATCCGCGCCGTCGGATCTTGATCGAACGGTCGACGTGACTGGTCGGTCTCGGGGCGAAACCTTGCATCGCCAAGACTTCGCCGTTGGCCTCGGTGGATTTTGTCAGAGATTGTGTGCGTTATCCAAGGCATGTCCGAGCGAGTAGAGTATATCACCGTGCTCAGCACTCCACCCCGCTCATTTCGCCTCAACTCTCGTGCGCTCTCGCCCTCCGTAGCCCTCTCGGGAGCTCGCCGTAGTAGCTACTCACCCCCGCCGCGGTTTTCTTCGTGTTTCGTCGCCGTCCGCCGCTCTCCGCCGCCGTCAAGACCCTCCCCAAGTCCACCGAGCCGAGACGCACCCGTGTGGTTACTTCTTCTAGCCGGAGACGCCGGAAACGCCGCCGCCACTGCATCTTCTTCAAGTCCGGCGACCAGCTCCGCCACTTTTTCCTCGACGCCTCGCGAGCTTCAGCAGCCGTCGGATCTCCATCGGACGCGCGAGGTAACGCCACGTTTCTTTCCGTAGCAGTTAACGTTTAAATAGTTTGGCTAGATCTGGTCCGTTGGATCTTCATCGAGCGACACTCGTTGAGCCGCGTAGGCTTAGGAATAGTAGACTGCTCGGTATAGCGATAGCCGTCGGATTCCCATCGAGCGGTTGACGTTGCGCCACGTATTCCCCGTAGGGTTGAGTTGAGTTTGCTCCGATAGATCTCCGCCGTTGGATTTCTATCCGACCGTCCTGGTTCGTCCACGTAGGCCTTGTAGCAGTGCATCGCTCGGTAACGACCGACCGTTGGATCTAAATCCAACGGCCGGGATTAAATGCGTCGCGTGGCCAGACGTTTCTCCGCCGCGTGTCGGTCGCTGAGTGGTCCTAGCACTGTTCACCGGGCCCACATGTCAGTGGGTGAGTCACCGGCTGTGCTGACGTCAGCATGACGTCATCCGGGCCCACCTGTCAGTGGCCGAGGGTGACGTGGAGGCCCCTGGTGCCGACACGTGTCGCCGAGAGATTTAATCCGGATTTTCAGTATAAAAATAAAAGGGATAATTCGGTTATTATTTAATTGAATTTTAGTAAACTTGAAAATGCTATAACTTTTGCATCTTAACTCGGATTTGGGTGATTCCAGTGCCCAAAAATTTGTAAAAATGTGAACTATTTATTGGTGATTTTTATTTAATTTTAGTAAATTGTTTGCTGTCTATATTATATATTTATTGTGTGTTTGCTTGTACCGAGTAGACTCCGAGTCGCCGGGTTTCGTCGAGGGAGAATTTGAAGACCCGTCGCAGAACCTCGACCAGAACCAACTCCTCTTCGAAGGCAAGTCATGCTTTGACCATGTTGCCCCTAGATTTTAAAAGTATATTTTGATTTCCATATTGCATGCTATGTTAAGTACAACCACTATTGATTAAATTGGGAAACGGTAGTTAAAAGCCAAACTTGTTATGCCACTTTGATTATAAATGTTTATATGCCCTGAAACCTTGTCCACCCTAAGATGCTTAAATATGTTGGATGCTAATATGATGCCAACACGGGAGGCTAGACCGTGATTAGCTGCTTAGCCTGCTTGTATGCGTAGAATGACTTTCAAATATCAAATGAATATTGACTAAACAATTATGGAACGCATTTTGGAAAATGCGATGATGTCATGAATTGGAACTGGGATAGTGACCTGTGTGGTGCTATTCATGAACTGATGTGGAAAATGGCATGTGTTGCTTAAGTATAAAGTGGGGTGGGAAAATGATTTGAACCGGGGCAAGTGGCAAGAAGGCTTCGTGCCAGGTGGGCCTGTGTGGCAATGGGATGTATGAAAAGAATGTGAAGGCTGTGTGCCGAGATGTATAAAATGGTTGTCTTGCCCGGGACAATTAAGGACTTAACCTTGCGAGCCTTTGAGCTGAGTTCCGTGTACAACCACTTGTCTGGAATGGGACGGACCTAGTTAAGTAGGTTTCTAATATCTTTCCTCTGATACCTCGGGGTGACAGTTACACCAAAAATGTAACCGTACGGGGGAGCGTACCTGTGCTGCGGCTTGGTACCCATCTAACGGTATGTGCCTGTTCTAAACTTTGGCTCTGTGTGAGGGAAGTGTTAGGAAGGCAATACTGGAGAGGATCACTGGCTAAGTGTTAGTCTCTGAAAGACTTTGTTACAATCAATCGCTTTGTGTGGTGAGCATCAGTATCCTGTGGGTAAAGTGTACACCTCTGCGAGTGTGTGTGTGAATCTATTCGAATAGCCGTGTCATGATCTTCGACATTGCTCGGTGATTACAAATCAAGGGTTAGATTTCCAAAATGAAAATGTGGAATGGGTGGTCGGTGCCAAAAAGTCGTGTGAATGAAATTAGGGTCAAGTGCGAACTCTTGAGAAAGAATTGAAAAATTAATTATTAATAATATGATTTTATCGCTTTTAATCTAATAGGATTACCCGATTAAAAGAAATGTTTGCTTATGCAAAATAACCAATTAAGCCTTTCCTTTGGAATAAGCCATGCATGTAGTAATAGATCTGCATTTGTGCATGACTTGTTGAGTATGTTGTATACTCACCCTTGCATCGACAAAAACCTCGTAAGATGAAGCCGTACCCGGCTTGGGAGGAGGAGTTCATTGAAGGCCGGGAGGACTAAGGGGTTGGGCCGCACTCAAGAGCTTTGTGGTTAAGAAGGGTTCCGCTATCGTATTTTGCTTCATTGAATGAACTTGATATCGATGATATTTATCGCCTGCTGCTAAGTATTGTAAGGTGGCCATAAGGCCATGTAACTCGTTACTATTAATGCTTGAAGTACTTATTATTTATTTCCGCTGTGTATGATTGTGGTACTTCAACCTGTTTATCATGTGTGTACTAGCGTGATCCTGGACTAGTACGGAATACACAGAGTGTCCGAATCCGTGGGAATTCGGGGCACGACAGTTACCCACACTGGGGGCTTGAACTTGGGTACATCGGTGTGTTCCTTGGTCTGTAGACCCCCGGGATCCCTCGCGCGAGTCATTAGGGTTTCCGACCGCGAAGACGCCCTCTACCGACCCTTAATTTCCGTTCTGGGAGACACCTCGTCCGTTGATAGGGTCCTGTCCGTCGAAATACGCCAACAGCTGGCACTTTGGAGTATCGTGTTTTTCAATATTTGGCTCTCAGATCTGCTCTTGTTTATGTTAGTACTGAATCACCTCTCTCTTTTGCGTTGATATAGGTCCATAGGATGGGAAAGTGAGATGTATGGATCGTTGATTCCGGTTGTTTTCATCATATGACCGGAGACTCTCGTTAGTTCTCTTCCCTAGTTCAAGCTCCCGGTGATGAGTTGATCACTTTTGGGGATGCTTTGTTTGGTAGAATCATCGCTGAAGGTACTATCTGTATTAATGACAATTTTATTCTTAAGGACGTTGCCTTAGCGAGTAATCTGTAATACAATTTACTTTCTGTCTCTCAGCTTATCGATGATGATTTCGAGGTAAGCTTTAAGAGTAATGCCTGTAGAATACTCGATTCTACTAAAGGGTTAGTTTGTGGGATTTCTACATTTGGGAGTCTTCTGTGCTGATTTTTCTGCTTCTTTAGGAGACTCTTTTCGTTATTTGATTACTTTTGTGTCCCGTAATCTCTCCTTCTAACATAGGAGACTTGGTCACATTAGTTTTGATCATTTGACCCGAGTTAACAACCATGATCTCATTCATGATTTGCCCAAATTCAAGATGTTCAAAGACTTAGTTTGCTCTCCTAGCCGACATAGCAAGATGGTTGCTACTTTTCATCCTCTTGTCACTATTGTGATGACTGATATACTAGGACAGCTTTTACATATGAACACTATTTGTCTAGCTAGAGTGTAGTTAGCGGGTAGGAAGTGGTATGTTTTTGTTATTGTCAATGATTTTTCAACGTATTCTTGGGTATTTTTTATGGCCTCGAAGAATGAGTCTTTTACCCATTTCAGGGGTTTGGTCTGTAGGTTGTCTATTGAACTTCCCAGTGCCTTACGAGCTATATGCAGTGATAATGGCACGAAGTTTAATAACTACTACTTTGAGTACTTCTGTGAGGAGTTAGGCTTAGAATTTCAATTCTCCTCTTCATACATTCCTCAGCAAAATGGCGTAGTGGAAAGGAAGAATAGAACCTTAGTCGAGATGGCGAGGACGATGCTAGATGAGTAAAGTACTCCTAAGAAGTTTTGGGCTAAGGCTATAACTACTGCTTATCATGTGTCTAATCGAGTATTTTTAAGAGCACATTTGCACCGCACTTCTTATGAGTTGAGGTATAGGCGAAAGCCCAATGTTTCTTATTTTAGTGTTTTTGGTTATAAGTATTTAATTTTGAAGTCTAGGAATCTAGATAAGTTCGAGTCACATTCTTCTGATAGTATTTTTTAGGTTACTCGACGCTATGAGGCAAATAGGATCATGGAGACCTATGAGGTGACCTTTCATGAGACTAGTCCGAAAGCTAGACTCGACATATCAGGCTCTTCTTCCCTCTCTGAGACCATCTTTCTAGAGGATAAGGATGATAGAGATAATGGTGTTCCACCTGATCCAATCCCCTCTACACCTGAGATGCCTCTTGTTTTTATCTTTGCACCTTAGAGAGACCCGCCCTTACCTTTAGACTCTCCTATAGCAAATGGCTCTGATCCTGCCTCTTCCGTTCATAATGTAGATGCCACTTCCGCTTATGGACCTCCCCACCATATTCAAAGGTTTCATCCACCTGATCAGATCATTGGCAATCTGTTTGAGTGAGTCACATGCTCAAAATCAGGCTTGTCCCTTTTCTGCCTCCATTTTGCCTTTGTTGCCTTCTTTGAGCCGAAGGATATCTCTCATGCATCATTCGATGAGTCTTGGATTAATGCTATGCATGAGGAACTTGAGAACTTTGAAAGGAATAAGGTTTCAGTAGCTTGTCGAGCCCTCATCTGGTCATAGTATCATTGAGACCAAGTGGATGTTTAAGAACATGTAGAGCGAGGATGGGGTTGTCATTAGGAATAAGGCTAGACTAGTTGTATAAGGTTTTACTTAGGTTGAGTGTTTTGACTTTGAGGAGTTCTTTGCTCCTGTAACTAGACTAGAGGCTATTCGGATCATGCTTGCATTTTCAGCATCCAAGGGTTTCAAACTTTATCAGATGAATGTCAAGAATGCATTTCTCAATGAGTATTTTGAGGAAGAGGTTTATGTTAGACAACCTCCAGGATTCGAAAACTCTAAATACCCAAACCATGTCTTCAAGTTTTCAAAAACTTTGTGTGGACTTAAGTATGCCCCTAGAGCTTAGTATGAGAGGCTTAAGTCTTTTCTTCTTAGTCATGGTTTTAAGATGGGTAAAGTAGATAAGACTATTCATTAGACATCGGGATTCTCAGTTTCTTCTTGTTCAGATTTATGTGGATGATATCATCTTTAGTGGCTCTTCACACTCTCTTGTATCCTAGTTTTCAGATGTGATGAGCATAGAGTTTGAGATGAGCATGATGGGTGAGTTTAGCTACTTCCTTGGCTTCGAAATCAAGTAGACTCTTGAAACGACCCCCATTTTTACATTAAATGCAAAAATAGAAATCTAATGGGCATTCTGTACTAGTCCCTGGATCAGTAGCTAGTACGCACATTTACAACAATTGGAATCACAACTATACATCATAATATTAATGCGGAAGCTAATTATACAATGGATATTTACAATTCAGAGTATTTAATCATAGCACAGAAGAATCAAAGTCTTGTAGTGTGCCCATCCAATCCTCAGGCAACTGACAAGGCATAAATCCCTAGAAAGATTGCTTGAATTGAATTTCCCCCAACCTGTGACAAAAGGTATTCTTCGAAGCTTCGCAATCAAAACAAATGAATAAGAAAGGTTGAGTACTTTCGTACTCAGCAAGACTTAAGGTGGTATTTGCAAATACATAAATGCAAGCTGAATCAAAGGAGGCTTCTATGTTAATTTTGCATATACAGATTTTAATTTGTAAATCAAATTGCAATTTCTTAAACGAAATTTGTAAAAGCAAGTTTGCTGATAAGAAATAAGTAAAGCATATGAAATACTCACATCTCTTCCTAAGCATTGAATAATCTAATAATCCAATAATCAAATCCATAATCCAATCATGTCATAACCATTCCTTGCCAACACGTGGCAAAACCATTCATCCAATAATCCAAATCATGGAGTTCAACAATGGATAACCCAATAATCCAGTCATGAGGTTCGTCGATATCAATCCGTTGACATAAAGTGAAAGCTGCAAAACAAGTTTCAAACCAAAACCCATTTTTAGAAAAATACCAAAATCTAACATGTATCAGTTCACCAAGACTCCCATGACCGCGGATACGGCTAATCGATTAGATTTATACTCTGCAGACATGTACAACTTTACCCACAAGACATGACTTACTCTTTATGCAAGCTATTAGCACACTTCCTTTGGTGTGCTGTAGAGAGTCATGACATAACCGTTACATTACATAGACCTAACTTTGCACCAACGACGGTGACGGAGAATCCTTGCTATGGCAGAAGAAACATAAATAGTAGACATACCCTGTCGTTTGAAATGGAAAAAATGAGCAGTACCCCTGCAATAAAGGTTTCTTCCCATAACAAGGCATACACCGTTATATCGGTTAATGTTGTTTCCAACACCGTAGTGTAGGTACCCCTTCGAGCAAACCTGAAATGGAGAGCCTGTACTACTTCAGCCTACCAATGTGCAAAGCCAGATCTAAGCAACTTAATAAGTTAAGACTGCCCCATAACAGCACTTATGGTTGCACGGTTTTATCTTGGATCATACAACGCGATGTTCGGTCCTTAATCCGACACAGGCAATACTCCCCCTGCACTACGTACAATCCCCTTGTATATCCGGCTATTACCAATAATTGCCTGCATTAAAACCATAGTTTTGTTTTGGATTTTTAACAAAAATATCAGTAACCATCAGTATCATGTCCCAAACATATTTTCAATTTCTCAACAAACAATTTTTGATCTGATCATCTTCATCATTAATTCTAAAGCATGGATAAGCATGGTTATTAAATCGCATATACCCAAATTGAAATTGTGTATTGTCTATCCCTATCCTAAGGTTATCAAGGTTCACATGTCCATACTTATCAAGGAAGTTCGATGAAACAACAGGTATAACTACAGTACGACAAATTAGCTATTTATAGAAAATAAACATGTGCATAAAACCATTTGATAAACAAAGGAAAGTTAAATACTAGGATAAATATGATCAATGGGGTGCTTGTCTTACTTATTTGTCACTTAAGACGATGTCGTAGTCGTAGTTGACGGCGTCGATGAAGGGGTTATTGACGTCGAGTTCTACACGTCGTTCAACGAAAATATAGCAAATAATAAACTTTAATAAGGGCAAAAAGAAAATAGATAGTAAATCAAATAAAGACTTTCTATAGAAAGCAGGTGTGTTTTAGGGTTGGATTGAATGATTTCACGTTCTCATGTTTTAGTTAATTAAATATATATTTAAATTGTTAACAGTTTGAGCGAGGCATGGTTTCTTTTATGTATTATCTATTCTTATCTTATGAATTCAAGGAGTTAAAAGTATGTATTCTTTTACTTGTAGTATCAAATTTAAGATGCAAAAATTATTTGGATTAATAAAATTAATTATTAGTTATAGGGTTTATAGACTTTACTATTCATAATATGTTTCTGGTAACCTTATCACTTAAGGGTTTTGCTCTATCAGGATTTAGATGCAAAGCAAGATGAAATAAGAATATTTTTCTAGATTATTGTAGGCCATATCTTAAAGTTCATTTCTAGGTTGTTCTTCACACAAGTTGTATTTAGAAGATATGTTTTGCGAGCTGCCGAAAAGGCTTAAGTGATCACATTATATTATGACTGAATAGTACTTGCTCTTTTGATTGATTTTAAATAGAATTAGTTTCGTATAAGTTAGATCTATTGATTTAGGCTACTGGTCTTATTTTCAAGATATTTGAGAAGGTTCTGGTGATACAAATATCATAATCATTGATTTCTCATTTATAATCAAAGTTCGTTTATTCATATTACGGGTTTCAGAAATGTTAACACTTAAGGTTATTGAGCTAACAAGATTAATATGCATAGCATGATGAAGTGAGGTTCTTCTTCAAAATATGGTAGTATGAACTTTTTAAAGTGTATCCAAACTAGTTTTATAAATTTTAGCATGCAGACGAGTTATTTTATTTACTGTTGAATTAGCATAAATGATCACAACGTTAATGTAATATTGAGTCGGGTTTCGCTTTAGTTTGTGACTACACTATGCAAGATATTTTATTCATTTTTATGGCATTAATAGGGCGCAATCCTAGATGGGGTTTAAAACTATTTTTACATTATTTTGACTTTAAGCACGCTAGATTATCTTTTTATTTATTGTTGTGATTCACATTTTCTTTTATTAAAAGAAAGCAAATTAAGTTCTATTCTAAATATTTTTACATACATGGGTCCATACTGTTTCCAAGAACTTCATACAAATTATTTTATCATTTTATGAGCTATTATTTTTTATTTTTATTAATGGCCATATCGGGGTTTACAAATGATTGCAAAGCAAATAATTTAAAATTAATTCAAAAATTAAATGTTTTTGTATATTTGAGTTTCCTATGATTTTATAAGCACATGAAACTTTATTTTATGATTTTACAAGTTATATTTTTCATATGTGCAATAATGTCCATATTAGTGTATTTACCTCATTTTTAATTTTAATAACTGTTCTATGACTCAAAAATTAAATGTTTTTGTAGATTTGAATTCATCTTGGTCTTATCATCATATAAAATTTATTTTATTATTTTATGGCTTATCGTGCACAGATTTAATATAAAGGCCATCATAGGGTTATTAAAAAATTTAATTCAAATAATTTTTCCAAGTTGAAAAATTTAATATTTTTGTATATTTAGAATATTCCTGATTTTATATGAATATATAAATTTGTTTTTCTAGTTTTGGACTAAAATGCACAAGATATTAACAATTACATTTGTTTCGGTCTGGAAATGGACTAAAAAAGAAAAATACGCTTTCTGTGTTGGGAAGATGCCTTTTACCAGATGAACTGAAGTGCCTCACTCTGGCTGACAAGGTGGCCCCGTGCGACAGAGAGAAAGAACAGAGGCTTGGCTAGGGCTTGCCGGCGACGGTGCTACGGTGGTCCTTCAGCGAAGGTGAGGGCACAGGGAGCAAGGGCTCGACGAGGCACATCTGGTGGTGCTACTGATTCAGCTAGAGGTGAGCCGGGGTGGTGCGCCACTGAGATGGAGCAGCGGCAGAAATGGCAACTCGCCGGAGAAGAAGACGAGGGCACTTCGGTTGGAATGGGTAAGGAAATGAGTATCTACGGGTCACAGTAATTCCATTTTAGTACTTACCCTAGTCAGAAACTCACTGGTGCGAGCTACGATTGAGTGACCGGAGCTAAGGAAGAAGGCTCACGACGGCGGCGAGATTTCGCACAAGGAGCTATAGCATTTGTTGAGGGGTATTGATCCTTGAGTCTTGTGGATGCTTCGGGCTAAAGCAATTTAGAAATAATGAATTGCTTCATCAGAATTTTGATTTTCTTCTGAGTTCTAGGGCTCTTAGTAATGGCAGAAATGGGACGGATTTGGATGGTTCGGAAAGAGAGAAGTAAGTGGATAGAGAGGGGTAGTGGAGCGCAGGCTAATGCGAGCTCAGGGTGCTATTTATAGCAGTGGATGGAGAAGATGAGCCCTGCCCCGATTGAGCACTTCACCGATTTCTTGCGATGTGACACAAGGAAGGAGCATGATGGCTGGGTTCCGGGAAACACGACGGAAAAGGCCATGTGGAGGGGTTGTGGCAGGCTAGCATTGGCCAGAAGGTGCTATGCGTAGAGAAATGATGCAAGCTACAGCAGACGGCACAGGATTTTGCTCGAGGCGCAAGAGCAAGAGGAGGAAGATGACAGGGAAAGGAGGCTGTCGTGTGGGCCTGAACAGGGAATGGGACCCACCTAGAAGTGAGAGGAAAAGGGGCAGCGCAGCAATATTTGAGGATGCTAGTAGCTCGTTCAAGATAGAGTTTAATAGATTGGTTACCTGTTGCATTATAAATTTTTGAGAATTTTTATGTGTGATTATTGAGGAGTTTTATTCACACTATAAAATTTCAGAGAACAATATTATTCAAAGAATTTATAAAAATTCTAACAAGACACCCTGCACAATTATTAGTTTTCTATTTTTGATTTTTCAGAGAGTATAAATCTTCTTAAAACTTTTTTAAACTTTTTATAACAATTTCTATTGATCATATGAGTATTAGTAAAATTTTTAGATTTAAATATTTTGTATTTAATTTATTAAAATTCTGAGATTCGATTCTTAAAATTTTAATCTTTCCATTTTTGAATTTTCAAATATTGTAGAATAATTTATTAATTTTTGAAATATTTACTGTACATGAATTTATTAATTATGAAGATAATGTAAAATTTTTATCTCGAGATAAGGTATGATTATTTTTATTAAATTCTAAAAATTTCACTTGTTGCTACTCAAGAATCATTAAATGGGCTTTTATTTCATGCATAAATGTTGGATATGACATTTTAAGATTTAAAATTGAGGTTCTAGTGAATTCTTGAGATTATCCAGGATTTATACATTTTATTGACTTAAGATTTTATTTTTGTTATTTACCCATTACTTGTAAACATTTTTCCAATGAAGCAAAAATCAAGAAAATCCAGAAAAATTCATCAATAAATATAATTTAATTCTGAAATTTCATGTCTTACTTTATTTAAATTTTTGAGATGTCACAACTCTGAAGGGCATTTTCTTGCATCAAGACAAATACACTCGAGACCTCTTGAGACGCTTCGACATGTCTAATGGAAAGCCGGTGATGACTTCTATACCTACCACTGTCGTCCACTGTCGTCCTGAAGCATGATGAGGATGGTGAGCCAGTTGATTAGAAGGAGTTAAGGAGCATGATCAACTCCCTCTTGTACCTCAACCTCAAGACCGGATATACATTTTGCTTTGTGTCTATGAACTCGATTTCAGCACAACTAGCTATCTTCTTTTCTCTCTAGGTTGAGTTCCCTCATAGTCTATGTGCACTCTCTAGCTTGGGTTCTAGAGTTAGCTTTCATATATCAATCATATGGGGAAAATGAGAGCGAGTCTGAGTTATAGCATTCTCTACTATTTTTTTATGCTCTATAGCCACCTAATTTGCAATTTCTCCGCTTCTTCTCCTCATTCTATGTTTTTAGTTTCTGTTGAGTTCATTTGGACATTTTTTAGCTAAATTCCACTAATAACTCAACTTGAACCAAATTTATGTTTAAAATTGATTCACTTGTTGAGTGGGAGTTTGAGGAGCTGTATCATGCGTTGCATATAGAATTTATTTTCTATTTTAATGGGCTTTATCTATTATGCGAATGAGCTATCAATCATGCTATGCACCTTGCTACTTTTCTGAAGATCATTGCTAGCTTAGATATGTCCAAGTTCATTTTGCTTCATCATGCCAAGCTTGCTAAAAATAAAAATTGTGTTTTGATAAAAACTTGATGAAACTTGTAGATTTTACTTGTTATATTTCCTCTCTAGGTGCATATACCATGATTAGTGAAATCTTGGATTTCTACTAGAGTCTTTATAGCAACTTGAGTGAAGCTAGATTGATCCATACTAGAATCCTTCACATGCTCATGAATCGAAGTGCTAAAATGATAAAAAAATTGACTTTTGTGTCCAAATTGATCTCAACTCTTTATATTCACAAGACTGCTTCCCATTGCACTTGGGATGAACTTGGAATGTATCGTATCTGACCAAGGCTATTCTTTTAAGAGCACTTCTTGACATGGTCGACGATTGCTTGAGTCAATCACACTTGAAAAATGCAAAAAAGGGGAAAAGTGGGTAAAGGATGTAAATAATGTCAAACATTTGCACCCCACTATGTGCGTTAAAGTTTTAAAATAAATATTTGCATTAAAGATGATTGAGCACGAAGAATCTTTTATGCACATTTAGCTTCCCCAAAGTATTGACTAGGCTGAACTCTAGTCATCATATGCCACAATATTACTTAAACATGACATAACAAAGTATCCTAGGGTTACAAATAAACATGGATATCAATAATCAACGAGATGACAACAATTCGGAATAACTAACAGTCTATATTTGACATAACATTTATAAAGATAGCAATGCATGTTATAAATCACTGTAAAACATGTGTAAAACATGGGATCGACATGCGTCAAGGAGACTTGCCTTCAGTCGCGGCGGGAGTCTCGAAATCATGGGGTTCGGCGACGGCGTCGACGGCTCCGGCGAATTCCTCGGCTACGCGCAAAACGGTACAACTAAATAAATAAAATAAAATAAATCCAAAAAATTACAAAATTTATACTGGCAGGTAGATCTTGAATTTATATGAATTTAGGAATTTGAACGGAGTGATTTGGAGTTCGGATGAAAAAGATATAAGCGTTTGAATTCTGAAAATCCTGGAAAATGGAAAATCGGGGAATATTCCGAGCATCTTCTTTTTCTTGGATTTACTGATTTTCTTTGACTCTATGGCAGGTGGGCCACAGCTGTCATAGGCTCATAACCTTCTTCTCCAAAGGAAAACAGAGGAGGCAATGGACCTCTCTGCGCCGGCCGTTGCCGGATCTTGGAGCCTTGCTTAGGCCAATGAGAAAAAGGCGACAGAACGCGATCGCAGGGAGACCGGCTAGTCGGGTCGGCCAGTACGAAGATGGCCGGAGTCAGTGCGCCACGGCATGTCGGGCGAGGACGGCCGAAATAATAATAAAAAATTCAGGGCGAGTAGTAATGAAGAGGAAGTGAACACCGCGTAGAACGCGACGAGACGAACCTAGCGGTGAGGTCGGATTTCGGAGGGGATCAACGGTTTGCGAGAAATCGACGATGAACGACGCTCCAATTGGAAACTTCAACCGCGAAATTCGTCATCGTCCTGCAACGAAACCCGAAATTACTTGAGGGCTTTTGATCATGGCGACGACGCGCACACGGTGACGCAAACGCATTTGGATTTGACTCACTGGAGCAAAAGTTGCCGCGGTGACGTCGATGAACGGCGACCGACGTCGGTTTCTTCGAGTTCCCGGATGAATGGAGTGGAGAGGCAGTAGGAGGGTGTGAGCACGGGAAAGAGTACGCCAAGACGAAGATTTGAGATGTGGAAACTCGCAGATTGATGGAGTAATGGCTGAGGTTTTACCAAATGAAGACGTTTCGGTTTTTGCTTAATGGAGCCATTTCTGGTGTGATTAAGGACCAATGAATGTGGGGAATGAAATCTCCTCGTCGCTACCTTTCCAACGGATCCACCCGTGATTGATTTGGTGGATTATAGCAGGAGTTATAGAGGATTGAATTCTTGGAGTCATAAACGGAAGAAACGAATGTTCTCTGGACATTCCAAGCTTGAAGACATCGCTACAGTGCTAGGACACGTGTCCAACACCCATTGGCACGATTTTGAATAGTGTAGAATCAAAGGCGCGCGAGATAAAATAGAAAACAAGATCTAAAAAATTCCAGAAAAATCCTAAAAATATTAGAGAATAAATGGAACCCAATAAAATTGGTTTCGCTAATTTTGGATGAATTTTGAAATTTAGATAATTTCAGGATGAATATAATGGATTATAGCAGGAGTTATAGAGGATTGAATTCTTGGAGTCATAAACGGAAGAAACGAATGTTCTTTGGACATTCCAAGCTTGAAGACGTCGCTACAGTGCCAGGACACGTGTCCAACACCCATAGGCACGATTTTGAATAGTGTAGAATCCAAGGCGCGCGAGATAAAATAGAAAACAAGATCTAAAAAATTCCAAAAAAAATCCTAAAAATACTAGAGAATAAATGAAACCCAATAAAATTGGTTTTGCTAATTTTAGATGAATTTTGAAATTTAGATAATTTCAGGATGAATATAATGGATTTGATGAAAGTGCGCGAGAGATAAAATACTAGAGAAATTCTATAAATCTTGGAAAAATTCTTAAAAATATTATAGAATATTTGGAACCTAATGCAATAGGTTTCGAGATTTTTGGAGTATTTTGAAACTCAGGTGGAATTTCAAATAAGGACCGGAATTTGAAATTTTGACTTTGCGGACGGTAAAGGATTGAACTCCAATTTCGGAAGGATATGGATGCCATGTTAATTAGAACACCGAGGAAAATCCAAAATTTGAATTTAATTAATTTAAATTAGTTTTAGGCAAAAAACCGAAATTGGGGATATTACAAACCTACCCCCTTAGAGAGAATCTCGTCCCCGAGATTCGGACGGAGAAAGAAAGAGATCGAGAAACTCGGCTCTGAGGTCCTCTTCTCGCTCCCAGGTTGCTTCTTTCTCGGAATGGTTGCTCCACTGAACCTTGCAAAACTTGATCACTCGGCTTCTGGTTCGACGCTTAGCTTCATCCAAGATTTTGACTGGATAATCTGGATACGACAGGTCTTCTTTTAATTCCATCTCTTCATACGGCATCTGTTGCTCGAGTACTCTGAGACATTTCTTCAACTGAGAAACTTGGAAGATATCATGCAAATCTGACAGCTGCGGAGGTAGTTCCAATTTGTAAGCCACTTCTCCTCTTCTGGCTTCCACTGGGAAAGGACCAATATAGTGGGGTGCTAACTTCCCACTAACTCTGAATCGACGCATTCCCTTGAGAGGTGATACCTTTAGATACACATGATCACCAGGTTCAAAGCTTAATTCCCGGCGACGGTTGTCAGCATAACTTTTCTGCCTTGACTGGGCGGTTTTCAAATTCTCATGGATCATTCTAACTTGCTCTTCGGCTTCTTTCAGAATCTCAGGTCCAATTATTTGTCCACCCTCTGTCTCTTTCCAATATAACGATGTTCGGCATTTTCTTCCGTATAGAGCTTCAAATGGTGCCATCTTCAGACTTAACTGGTAACTGTTGTTGTAAGAGAACTCTGCATAGGGCGAATTCTGATCCCAAGAACCTTTATAAGTCAAAGCACAAGCTCTCAACATGTCTTCTAGTATTTGATTTATCCTTTCCGTCTGACCATCTGTCTGAGGATGGTAAGCAGTACTGAAGTTTAGGTTTGTGCCCAAAACCTCATGCAACTTCTGCCAAAACCTTGAGGTAAACTGGGAACCTCGATCTGACACGATCTTCTTTGGCACACCATGCAAACACATAATTTTGGCCATGTATAACTCTGCAAGTTTATCACCAGAATATGCTGTCTTCATAGGAATGAAGTGTGTAACTTTTGTTAATCTGTCCATAATAACCCATATGGAATCATATCCAGATTTAGTTCTAGGAAGTCCTGTAATGAAATCCATTCCTATTTCGTCCCATTTCCAAACAGGAACTTGTAAGGGTTGTAACAATACGGCTGGTCTCTGGTGTTCTGCCTTTACCAGTTGACATATATCACAACGTGCTACAAAATCAGCAACTTCTCTTTTCATATTGGACCACCAATACTTTTCCTTCAAATCCAAGTACATCTTCGTACTTCCCGGATGAATGGAGTAAACAGAATCATGAGCCTCCTTCAAAATTACATCCTTGATCTCTTTTTGGTTAGGGACTACTATTCTTTTTCCAAACCAAACAGTACCTCTCTCATCTTCAGAAAATCCAGGGAATTTTCCTTTCTTCATTTCATTCTTTAGGTCTGCAACGTCATTATCATTCTTTTGAGCCTCTTTGATCTGATCTTTTAGGGTTGAATGCACTTCAACATTAAAAATACATCCTTCATTTACCAACACCAAGTTGAGACGTTGGAATTCTTCATAGATTTTTGGCTGACTTTCTTGAACCATAACGTTGTTGCAATAACTTTTCCTGCTCAATGCATCCGCAACCACATTAGCTTTTCTTGGATGATAATGGATGCCAATATCATAATCTTTAACTAATTCCAACCATCTTCTCTGCCTCAAATTGAGATCTGGCTGAGTGAAAATGTATTTCAAACTCTTATGATCCGTATAGATCTCACATCGATTTCCAATCAAATAGTGCCTCCAAATCTTGAGTGCATGCACAACTGCAGCTAACTCTAGGTCATGGGTTGGATAGTTTTCCTCATGGGGTCGCAGTTGTCTTGAAGCATAAGCTATGACTTTACCTTCTTGCATCAAAACACATCCGAGACCTTGCTTTGAGGCATCGCAGTAAACTTCAAAATCCTTATGAATATCCGGCAGAACAAGTACTGGTGCTGAAGTTAACCTCTTCTTCAATTCCTGGAAACTTTGTTCACAAGACTTAGTCCATTCAAACTTCTTCTCCTTCTTCAAGAGCTGAGTGAGAGGTCTTGCAATCCTTGAAAATCCTTCCATGAATCGCCGGTAGTAACCTGCTAAACCAAGGAAACTTCTGATATCCGAAATGGACTTGGGTTGCTTCCAATTTAGCACGTCCTTTACTTTAGCAGGATCAACTGTTACTTCTCCAGCCGAGATGACATGACCCAAGAAAGAAACTTCTTTCAACCAAAAGTCACACTTACTGAACTTAGCATACAACTGATGTTCTCTTAGCTTTTCCAAGACTATCCTCAGATTGTCCTCATGCTCTTTCCTACTCTTGGAATAGACAAGAATGTCGTCAATGAAGACTACCACAAACTTTTCCAAGTATTCCATGAATACTTTATTCATCAAATTCATGAAATAGGAAGGTGCAATTGTTAATCCAAAAGACATCACTGTAAACTCGTACAGTCCATATCGGGTAGTAAAAGCTGTCTTTGGAATATCTTCTTTTCTTATCTTGAGCTAATGATATCCTGATCTTAAGTCTATTTTTGAGAAAACTTGAGCTCCTTTCAACTGGTCAAATAGATCATCTATCCTGAGCAAAGGATACTTATTCTTTATTGTGACCTCATTCAAGGATCGGTAATCTATGCACATTCTCAGACTACCATCCTTCTTCTTAACAAAGATTACCGGTGAACCCCAAGGTGATGAACTTGGTCTTATAAATCCTTTCTCCTACAGTTCTTCAATCTGTTTCTTCATCTCTGCTAACTCATTAGCAGGTAGCTGGTAAGGCCTTTTTGAGATAGGAGCTGTACCAGGTACAAGCTCGATAATAAACTCAATATCCCGGTCTGGTGGTATACCAGGCAAATCTTTTGGGAATACATTTGGGTATTTATTCAATATGGGTACATTTTCCAAAGATGTACCTTTTAGTCGGTTCAGGGTACTACCCCCCTTAGAGGAGAGATTAGACAGGAACTCCACTCGAATTCCCTCAGGACTAGTAAGGGAGATAGCTCTACTAGCACAGTCTATCTGACCCTTGTACTTGGTTAACCAGTTCATTCCAAGGATTACTTCTATACCCTTAGTATCCAATAATATTAAGTTCGCTAGGAACTTTACCCCTTTTATAATTATATCCATTTTTGGGCAAATAGCAGTTGTTCTTAGTTCTTTACCAAGGGATTGAACTAGTAAGGGATTTCTAAGCTGAACTGTATCCCATCCATGCTTTCTAACCAAATACTCTGATATGAAGGAATGTGTTGCACCAGAATCAAATAAAACTGAAGCAGGTACCGAGTTGACAAAGAACTTACCATACACCACATCCGGTGCGTCTTGGACTTCTTCTGCAGTGACGTGATTGACACGTCCTCTTCCAATGGAGCGAGGAGTACGTGGAGTCTGTGGCGTTCCTCTTCCCTGAGTTGGTGCTGAGGCGCATGAGCTGGTGTGGTTCCTAAGTTGAACCGAATAGGGGTCACAGTTTGACGCTTCTGGGGACAGTTGCTGGCGTAATGTCCCATCTCTCTGCAGTTAAAACACTGGATGCTTGCTGTAGCTGTGTTGCTCTTTTGAATCTGACCTCCTGGATTGGTAGCAGGAGTTTGAGCAAACTGACGAGGGGTGGACATTGGGGTCCTAGAAGCATTTGGGACTGCTGGCCTGCTGTTGGAAGGTACGGGGCCTAGAACTACTAGCACCTCGTTGAGTTTGAAACATCATCTTCCTCTTCCTGGACTCAAAGAGCTGGCGCTGAGCATCTTCCTGAATCAAAGCCTTGTTAACCATGTGTTGAAATGAAGGGAAATCATTCGACACCAGTTGCACTTTAATATTAGGATCAAGACCCTCCATGAAGCGCCAAATCTTTGCTTCATCAGTGGCAACATCCTCAGTAGCATATCTGGATAGTTGGGTGAACCTGTTCAAATATTCTGAAACCGAGAGATTCCCCTGCTGCAGTTTATAGAACTCTCTTCTCTTCATTTCCATAATCCCCTTGGGAATATGGGTAGCTCGGAAAGCTTCAGCAAATTCATCCCAGGTGATGCTCTGGGCTTCCTCGTGGGCAGCAATGTAATTCTCCCACCAACTAGCAGCTGTTCCTTTCAACTGATGAGAGGCATAAAGAACACTCTCATACTCATCACACTGGGCCAGATAAAGTTTCCTCTCAACCTCCTTTAACCAGTCATCCGCTTCCAACGGATCAACAGGTCCAGCAAACGTCGGGGGTCTAGTCCTCATGAACTCCCCAAACTTAGATTGGGGTGGCTGAGCTGCGGCCTGAGCTGGGGGCGGCTTGGGGCTGATTGAGGGCATTCTGCGACAAAGCTTGAAGGATCTGCAGTTGCATGGCCATCATTTGTTCCATGCTAGGTGGTTGATTCGGGGGTGGGGGTGGCACTGGTTCTTCCTGTGCTGGAGGTGGTGGTACTTGGTCATTCTCATTGTACTGCTGCTGTTCTAACGGCACTTCATCCTGGAATTGAACTCTGCCACGTCCACGACCACGACCTCTAACGCGGCCTCCTCTTCTTTCTCTGCCACGACCTTTGCCAGGGTTCTCCATCTGAAACCAAGGATGGGGAAAGCACAAGGAAAGAGGGAAAAGCAAAGATAAGAAAATAAGGAAACTAAATAGCATCCACCAAGACAAAAGCACAACCAACAAAAGAAAACACCAACTGAAATCTTTATTTAAATCAAAATAGTTTTATTAAGATGGTCAGATCACAAATGCTTAGAAGCACGACATACCCATCACACATATTTATTAACGCTCTAACGAGACAAAAAGGTGCTACTGACAAAACTAAAACTAACTACTCCCTTCACCCTCCTCAGGAACACGAGGGGAAGGATCCTCTTCACTAGGCTCCCCACTGCTGACGAGAACTGCTCCTGCAGCCTGGGATGGACCTGGCTCTTCCAGAGCAGCCAAGAATCCCTAATAAGCCTCCGTGGAACCCTCTGAATGCTCCACCAGGTGCACTGACTTGCGCGCAATCATCCTGATCAATGGACCACAGTGACGCTTGACCCGCGGGGCATCTAGGATCAACCCACGAGGTGGAAGGTCCTCCTGGATAGGGGCTGGAGGTGGTGGCGCTGTCAGCTGTGCCTCTTGCACAGGAACTGGTGGAGGTGGAGAGGCTACCTGCTGCAACTCCTTCAGCTGAATAATCTCTCGTCTGGCTGCAGCTAGATCATTGTATGCATCCCGAAACTCATAAGACATGTGGATATAGGTCTCATCCTGCGCCCGGATGAGAGAACCCATATGCACAACTGTAGGGTCTGCCTCCCGGTCCAAACTCCTGAATCTGCTATGACTCCTTCCCTCCTGGAAACAGGGAAAGAGCCAGTATGGAGTGTCATCCAGCTCGTCGTGGTAGCTATCTCCCAGGTGGAGGAGGGCTCGCCTTGCAAAGATCTCGCAACGATCTCCAAGCCGCAGTCGCTCCGAGAAGAAGTAGTGAGGACGATCTTCTGCCTGTCGTCGACTCCTGGCGTAGACAAGCAACCTGACTTTCCACATGCTATAGCCAAGGTTGGGCACAGAAGTGCAATGATACTCTGGGCAATGGGGAAATCCCAACTCCTGGAGCATCAAAGATAGCTCCTCACAGAATCCTCCAGCCATTGCGGCAAAAGTGGTGTAAACTGACATCTACAAATTTTGAAACAAGACAAGGTCAGTAAACAAATTTTAAATAAAGGATGAGGTAAGGACAAGACACTAAGCAGAAAAGATAGAAGCAGAGGAACTTAAAATTTTATAAGTATATTTTTATAAAAATATTAATCCTTAAGGCTTTGCCATTCTAACTAAGTCACGTCCTACAGTCATCCAAGCTTTGATACCACCGTTTTGAGACCCCGGATCGGCTACCCGGAATCTCCTGTGTATTTCTGTACTAGTCCCAGATCAGTAGCTAGTACACACAACAAACAAAGGATGAATCATTACCTAACGTAACTAAGTAATAGCATAAATATAAAGTACCGCCACATGGCTATTTATTACATCTCCAAATACATGACCAGAGTTCACAAAGAATGAAACAAATAACAAAAAGATAAAACCCAAAAGACGCCACAGGCGACGACTAGGAGCGTGAGCTTAATTATCTTGGCGATCTTCAATGAACTCCTCGTCATAGAACTCACTGTCTTCGGCTGCATCTTGGTAATTCTCTGATGACAAAATTTGTATAACATGTGAGTACAAACGTACTCAGTAAGTCTGGGAAATTATGTAACATGTAGGGCTTTCCAAGGAAGGCTTTTTAGGGTTCTTTTGCATAAAGCCAAGTTTCATCAAACTATACTTAATAATAATTTTCACAATGCACATTTTAACAATTATTTTAACAATTGAATATTTTTATTATTCTAGCGAAGGTTCTATCCACCATCACTAGTATACTGGCTCTATCCACACAGTTTAAAAGATTAAGATAAACCAACTCATGACTCTATCCATCATGATCAAAACAGGTTCCATCTACCTGATTGGCTAAATCCGCCAAATAAACATCCGAGAGTTCTAACCGCTCTCGAATACCAAAACATCAGTTATTTTTAAAACCAAAACCAAGTCTACCAGTATGAAAGCATTCTTCGCTTTGCCTTTGACTATAGGCACGGCTATTCGAATAGTTTTTACACTCTACAAAGGTATACAGCTTTACCCACAAGACATGAACTTCTCTTAATGCTAAGCTATTAACACACTTCCTTTGGTGTGCCGGTAGAGAGATCATGACAAGGCCTTTACAATGTGTACATCTAACCCGACCCACCCGCTGAGGTTTCACCGTTGTTAGGGCTCCATCAGCCCAGTACAGAAGCCCCCTCTTGCGCCGTGTGGGAAAATACGACTTGCCTCCATCCGGCACCCACATTCCACCATCTGGTGAGTCTAAGTTAGGTTTCTACAAATTATTCAGCTAGGTCGTACCCATCTAGACTTGTGGTTACACGGTAATGCTTAGAATGGACAGTCATAAGCGTCGGTCCTTAACTGACTTGGGGCGGTACTTGCACAATGAAAATTAGTGCTCTATCCGCACCCGCCCGACATTCCATTCCGCCCATGTCCAAACCATTTTTTATTTTATTTTTATTTTACAAAAATAGTAGCAAATATTTTGCTCTAATTCTCAAATCATACTATAAACCATAATTTCGAAGAGATTCCACCCATGTGTCATTTTAATCACTTTTGCAACTAAGCACAACTATCGTACTAGTCATCATATGCCACAATATTATTTAAACATGACATAACAAAGTATCCTAGGGTTACAAATAAACATGGATATCAATAATCAAGGAGATGACAGCAATTCGGAATAACTAACAGTCTATATTTGACATAACATTTATAAAGATAGCAATGCATATTATAAATCACTGTAAAACATGGGATCGACATGCGTCAACGAGACTTGCCTTCAGTCGCAGCGGAAGTATCGAAATCCTGGGTTCGGCGACGGCGTCGACGGCTCTAGCGAATTCCTCGGCTACGCGCAAAACGGTACAACTAAATAAATAAATAAAATAAAATAAAATAAATCCAAAAAATTACAAAATTTATACTGGCAAGTAGATCTAGAATTTAGATGAATTTAGGAATTTGAACGGAGTGATTTGGAGTTCGGATGAAAAAGATATAAGCGTTTGAATTCTGAAAATCCTGGAAAATGGAAAATCGGGGAATATTCCGAGCATCTTCTTTTTCTTGGATTTACTGATTTTCTTTGACTCTATGGCAGGTGGGCCATAGCTGTCATAGGCTCATAACCTTCTTCTCCAAAGGAAAACAGAGGAGGCAATGGACCTCTGTGCGCCGGCCATTGCCGGATCTTGGAGCCTTGCTTACCAACAAGAGGAAAAGGCGACGGCACAATGATCGGCTGGGAGACCGGCTAGCTGGTCGGCTATGGCCGGAGCTGGCACGACCACGAGCATGTCGGCGATGAGGACGGCCGAAATAATAAAAAAAATTAGGGCGAGTAGTAACGAAGAGGAATTGAACACTACGTAGAACGCGACGAGGCGAACTAGCGGTGAGGTCGAATTTCGGAGGGGATCAACGGTTTATGAGAAATCGACGACAAACGACGCTCCAATCGGAAATTTCAACCGCGAAATTCGTCGCCGTCCTGCAACGAAACCTGAAATTACTTGAGGGCTTTTGATCATGGCGACGACACGCACACGGTGACGTGAACGGATTTGGATTTGACTCACTGGAGCAAAAGTTGCCGCGGTGACCTCGACGAACGGCGACCGGCATCGGTTTCTTCGAGTTCCCAGATGAATGGAGTGGAGAGGCAGTAGGATGGTGTGAGCATGGTAAAGAGTACGCCAAGACGAAGATTTGAGAAGTGGAAACTCGCGGATTGATGGAGTAATGGCTGAGGTTTTACCAAATGAAGATGTTTTGATTTTTGCTTAATGGAGCCGTTTCTGGCATGATTAAGGACCAATGAAGGTGGAGAATGAAATCTCCTCGTCGCTACCTTTCCAACGGATCCACCCGTGGTTGATTTGGTGGATTATAGCAGGAGTTATGGAGGATTGAATTCTTGGAGTCATAAACAGAAGAAACGAATGTTCTCTGGACATTCCAAGCTTGAAGATGCCGCTACAGTGCCAGGACACGTGTCCAACACCCATTGGCACGATTTTAAATAGTGTAGAATCAAAGGCTCGCGAGATAAAATAGAAAACAAGATCTAAAAAATTCTGAAAAAAATCTAAAAATACTAGAGAATAAATGGAACCCAATAAAATTGGTTTCGCTGATTTTGGATAAATTTTGAATTTAGATAATTTCGGGACGAATATAATGGATTTGATGAAAGTGCGTGAGAGATAAAATATCAGAGAGATTCTATAATCTTGAAAAAATTCTCAAAAATATTATAGAATATTTGGAACCTAATGCAATAGGTTTCGAGATTTTTGGAGTATTTTGGAACTCGGGTGGAATTTCGAATAAGGACCGGAATTTGGAATTTTGACTTTGCGGACGATAAAGGATTGAACTCCAATTTCAGAAGGATATGGATGCTAGGTTAATTAGAACATCGAGGAAAATCCAAAATTTGAATTTAATTAATTTAAATTAGCTTTGGGTAAAAGACTGAAATTGTGGATGTTACATATGATCATGGTGAGAAATTGCTAGTTCTTAGGGTCATAAGCATATTTGAGTTTCTGTTAGTTTTTATTGGATTTTTAGAATTTTTGTGGAAATTTTGTTCTTTCTATTGTCTTGCTTTAAAATCCTCCTTATCAATTTGGTCATGATCTTATTTTCTCTTGCTCTGAACTAAGTGAGGCTTTGCAATCAAATTGTTTTCTTCTTCTTTTCAAACTCAAATTTATGCCTTTTGGGTGATTTATCAATATACTCAGCAGGAAGAAGATTGAAAGACCATGTGGAGGTCCACACATAAGACTAGAGTGAAAATAGGCTGCCTATGGTATTCTCATTTGGAGATAATGAAGTGAAAAATAAATCAGGGCATGACAATTTTCAGGAAAAACTATGGATAGAATTGGATTTTGCCTTGGAATCCATCAACATTAGAATAAGGTAATTAAGGTGCTACAAATGTTCATATTTTAAGACCATCCTTGTCAGACAAGCTGTTGCCTCAATGCATTTAGAATGTTTTGATATTCAATTACAAAATCTATAACTAGTTGTGTCTTGTAAATATCGTTGCAGAAATATCTAAAGAGAACAAAATTTTGAATAAAAGATACTAATCATAAAAGTTCTACCAATAGAGATAAAAAACTTTTGGTTCCAATAAGCAAAACCAACACTATTCAATATTTGGATTTATTCAAGATGAGCAAATAGTAAGAATAATTTCAGTAATCAATACATTGACAAGATATGATACCACAAATATCAACAATCATACATTGAGAAACAACATTAATTATTTGATTGATCAAGACAAGGCCACCTTAGGACTTTTTCATGTCTACAATCATCTCTGGCACAACTTTCGAAATAAAGGCTTTTCGGTTCTCCCTGAAGTTCCACAGCTTAGGCACAGTGCCTATTTGTTTGACACCAATAACTGGTTGACTTCCAGTCATATCTCTTAATCCCTACAAAAGCAATCATATTGTTGAGAAAAGGATGTCTTGGTATATTACCAATAACCACATCGAATTATATACTAGAAACCTTTATATTACCTCTATAAGCTCAACTTTGGCTTCTTCCAGCTCTACAATCGCCCTAATAATGAGAGCCTTATTAAGATAATTAATATCTTGCGATTTACCATCTATGTATTTTAGTTTTTTTTCATCTTATAAATCTTTTCTGTTAACTCAAACTTTCTCTTCAGTTGTTCTATCTCCACTTCAAGTTTTTTTTAGCATCCAATAGCTTTTCCATATTATTTATCTTGTTTGTAGACTCTATTTTATATATGTGTGAAATTTCCAATCATTGGGACATATAATGTATATATGATGAATCACGACAGAAGTTAAACATCTAGATATTTTTGGAATATAATGTGCATAATTCAAATCTTGCAAAAATAATATAATTGAAAGAATAAAGCAATTCATACTTATTATGTCAACTTGACATTGAATTATGTCTACTTAACAGATTAATTATTAATTATATGATAGAGTGCTCTCATGTGTCGGTTGCTAAAGGTTAGACTTTTAGCCTCCTCGCCACAAGGTGTAGGGCTACTAGAGACAATCTCTTACCTCCACTACATTAGGGTCATGTAATCAAAATTGAACTAGACAATTAACTAAGCAAATAAGATCTTGAACTCTTACCTTTCTAAATTATGCACTATCAAAATTAGGTTATGAATAGTATTTAAGTGTTCTTCTAGTGTATGGGTGTAGCAACAAATACAAAAAGAAAAACACTATGGGCAACTTCAATTACCCATACAGACCAAGGTAATGGTCAAATAGATCACATATAACAAAATATGACATGATTATAGAAAGATTAAAAGTTATAAAAATATGGCATTTGCTTATTTAAACAAATAATATGATTAGAATTACATGTCATATTCTTAGAATTACTAAAAATTGAATATGATGATCAAACTCAAAGACAGTAAAATAAAATCAATACTTTCTACCATTAACCCAAAGCAACTATGTAGTTCAAGGCCACATTCGCTTCTTAATGGTTTTAGTTCATTAATAGACTCATAGCATCATTGAGAAGCAATATGTACATCCAGGGGAAAAACATTCATGTGACACAAGGGCTTGAGGGGTAAGGCAACTAGCTCATGGGGATCTAAAAGTCAAATTTAAAGTCAGCATAACAAAATTAAGCATAAACATGCACCTTACAGAGGGATTAAGAGCTAAGAATGAGAGAATAAGTATTAGAGGTGTGGTAAAGAGGAAAAGTATCAGGGAATAAACATTGCATTAAGACATGCAAGCTTCTAACAACTAAAGACAGCAAGAGTCTTATACAAACATTAACTGAACACTAGGTATGTGCTCGAGTGTTGCACACGATATTGAAAGTTTCACAATAAATAGCCTAAGGGTTTGTTTGGTTTTGCTTTTGATTCTGGATTCTGGCCCCAAGAGTAGAATAAAAAACAAACCCGATTCTAGAAGTTAATTCTCACAATTCAGCCTACCCATGTACACTATAATCCACAATCCACTTCATATATGCTTTTGGATTCCAGTTTTTAGAGAATCAGCTTCTCTACAACCACAATCTAGAATCAGCTTCTAGAGAATCCAAAGTTAAACAAACAGACTCTAAATTATAATCACTCTAGGTGCCTTCACTATAGTGGATAATGTCGACGATCGGGATCGTCAACCGCAAGAAAGAGGTAGGGGTCAGAGAGTTTATGGGACCCGAGCTGCATTTTACTCGAACGAAGGAAGAAAATCGATCGCGGTGATGGTAGGAGCAAGGCGACAACGAGCACGAGACAAGAGTTTATACTGGTTCGAGCCCCCGTGAAGGTAATAGCTCTACTCCAGTCACCTCGCGACGGTGATTCTTGTTATCTGGGTATACAGAGCAGTGTTTACAACTTAAGATGGTAAAGGTGATTCCTAGCTCGCGCTGCTGCGTGTGCTGTGTTGTCTTCCTCTCCTTGGAGCTCATGCGTCCTTGGTCTTTATACTTCCTCTGCACGCAACGGCCGGGAGCAATCCTCGGAGAGGGGGCCTTCGTGCACCTTGAGGGCCAAGAATCGCCTCGAGCTTGCCGCGACTCGAGTCATCCCTCGACCCGCCTCTCTGGCAACTGTCGATCGATGTTCGATCCAAATCCTGTATGGACCGAGGCTTCGAACGAGATCCCGCCCGAGCTTGAGGTCGAGCAGGGTCAAACCCGGGTCCACAGCGCTCTAGGTCGAGCACTCCAGTATGCACCCAGGTCGTGGTCGGGGCCTTCCGAGCTTGGGGGCTCCGTTGACCGTACGCCAGCCGGTCAAGGAGTTCCCACCCTCGTCGGCTAGCCCCGAGGCTCTAGGTCTGAGGAACCCTCAGACGACCTCGAGCCTTATTCTTGGGACAGAAAACCCTTCAGAGGTCTTGACGCCTTGGTCGAGGTCGGGCGGAGACCATAAGGCAAGTCTCTTGGCCACGACACCTGGCGACCTTCGGACTTCTCGATGTTGGTACGGATGTGAACGGTTGATGGGCACCTGGCGGCGTCTCGACCCCATAGCCCAAGCCTTAATCACAGCCGTCAAGTCATAGTTGGCACGCCTTTTAAGGCACCGTGGACTGGATTTTACCGTGTTGCGGTTCATAATCCCAGCGCCACATCTTCAGCAAGAAAAGCACTCGCCCTTGAGCCCTTCGTCTTCCAAGTTCTCTCGCCGAGCAAGGTCCTTCCGTTCGCCTCCTCGACCAAGCGCCCTCTGGCGCCATGACCAAGCTTGAAGGAGCACCACTGTCGTCGCGAGGATGAAGGAGCTCGAGGCCACGGGATAGTGGACCCGGTGACATGGCGGTTCTTGGGCGGCGAGACCGAACCTCGCCTGTGGATGATGAGATCGCTCGCACGAGCATTACGCTCTCCTTAGCTGCGGACGCCGGAGAGCGAAGTTCGTGGCGGGCGTTCTTTCTAGCCGTGAAATAGAGCTCATCAATCTGCACCGAATTCCGCCCTTACGCCGCCATCTTTTGGCTTAGTGTATGCTTTTGATCGCAGCATCGTGAGCACCGAGCTCGAATTTGCCCATTTTGACGATGGCTATTGTCCGTATGCGAGTCTGAGTCCGAGGAGGAGGATACGCTTGAGTTGGTCCCAGACGCCTTCGCTTCAACGCGGACCCGTCGGGTCGCTTGACCGGTTCCGGCCGGTGAGTTCGACCGGGCCCTTGATGATTCGGACGATGGAGAGCTCCACCCGCAACGGCGCGGATTTTGACACCGGGCGAGGCTCATGATGCGCCGCTTGTCGACTCTCCCGGCTTCACCGCGAGGGAGGGTGCCCAGGCTTCGTGGCGCGCGAGGCGACACCCCGAGCTCCCGACCACGACCGCCCCAGCGCCGAGGTCGCGATTCCTCCGCCACGAAGGTGACCAGCCGCAAGGGCTCCGCGGACTGCCTGTGAGCGGCCATTGGCACCGAGGCCACCAGTACCCCGGCCGTGGAGGTCGAGAATCTGTGGCGGACCTTACGCCCCCTCAGAGCCGGAGACGGGTGGGGCCCGGCCGTGAAGGTGGGACCAAGATCGTGTCGCGCCTTCCTCGGTTGTTGACGGTCGAACCCCCGGAGGAGGTGACGACCACGAGCCGCCCCTAGGGCGTAACTTCGAGATCCCTACCGAGCGCCAATGGTGGTCGGGTCGACCTTGACACTAGTGCGCCGGTCGACGAGGAAGAAGAGATCCCCGCAATCGTGTCGACGACCGCGAGGAGTTTAACCGCATACGCTGGAAGGCCATCTCCGCGAGGTAAGGGTCTTCTGCGCATTTCAAGCCGGTAGCTTTGTGTTCCTTATTCCTCATTTTGGACCTCCCTACTGCCGTGAAGGTGATCGACCATGCCACCCAAGGGCTACAAGGCCTTCGTGAGCATGCCGCCAGTCAAGGGCCTTCGGGCGCAATAGAGGCGCGGAGGTTGAGCACGACAAGCTTATCCGGACCATTGAGGTCGAGCAAGGAGAGCTCGGCAGAGGGCCCAGAGATTGACGATTTGGCGCTGCATTTACGAGGGCACAAGAAGTAGCCCATGCGGCGGAGCTCGAGCGAGCCAAGGCCTCCGAACGCGACCATGGTTATACGGCCGTCGAGCAAGAGCGCCGCAGTCGGCCGCCAAGGCGCCAAGGTCGAGCGGGCCAAAGTTGAAGCCCTGGAGAAGGCTGCTGCAGGGCGGGCGCCTCTCCGACCGGAAGCGTCCCCCGACCTCGAGGCTAAGATCCTGGAACTCGAAGAGAAGCTCGGCCCGTGCCAACAAGGCGCCGAGGCGAAGCAGCCAAGGTCGAGGCACCGGAGAAGGCCGCCATGGACCGGTCTTCCTCGGCATAGCGTCCCCTCGAGCTCGAGGCCAAGGTCTTGAGCTTGAAGGAGGCTTGAGCGTGCTAAAAGGGCGGCGACGAGCGCGATGACCCAGCTCCAAGACGAACGGCGCCGAGCCGGATGCCTCCACGGTGGCCTCCGTAACTGTGAGTGAGCTATCGGCCCCGAGGACCAAAGTCGCCGAGCTCGAGCAAGAAGAGAAGCCGCCATGAGATGGCCGACTGTAAAAAAAACTTTAAAAAGCAAGGGATGTACTAACAGAATGGTTAGTTTTGGTGTACAAAGAAACCTCGTCCCTGTTAGGACCCGTGGTTTGGGGATACTTTGAAGTCTTTCTTGCTTTGCTTGTTAGCCGCTCCGTGCTTTCTAGGTCGTGGCGCCGATAGGGTAGCCTTACCCAGCCCCTTGGGTCCGAGGTCGAGCGACGTGCCTCGGGCACAAGACTTAAATATGGACGAGAGGCCACGACCGCAGAGTGGAGGAACACCAAAGGTAGAAGGGCACGGCGGACATCGTTAGTGCTCGAACGGTCCTTGCGACCATGCATATCGCTCGACGGCTAAAGCGGCGAGGTTCTCAAATGAGCCCGAGCACGTGGAAGAGCTAGATTGCGAAGAGGTTCGGCTACGCTTAGCTCGCTCACGGGCGGTGAATGTCAAACTGCGCCGCTTAGACCAGGAGCGAATGTGTTTGCGCACGAGGGTCGTGTTCGAGGAAAAACAAACGAGGAACCGTTCAAAAAGAAATAGCAATAATATCGCCGAAGCGCATATAGAAAATGAACGACAAATTTTATTGAAATGTGAGGCATAGGGTTTACACATAAAACTTCCGGTCGATCTATATTCCACGAGCTAGAGAGCTCTCTGCCGTCGGGCATCGCTAGCCAGAAGCCCCGCGGCGATCTATTGAAACAACTCTATAGGGCCCTCCCACATGGGGAAAACTTGTTGGTGCCGGGCGAGCTCTGAATCCGCCTCGGGGCTAAGTCCCCAACAAGGAGCTTCCTAGGTCAGATCGACCGAGACGCATGTCTGCGAAGAGTTTGCGGTAGTCGTTGATCGTGAGCAAAGGCACGGCATCTTACTTCTTCTGCGAGGGTGAGGTCGAGAGACCGCTTATGCCGGTTGACTTGGTCGACTGCCGACTCGGCAGAGCCCAACAGGACCTCGGGAGGCGGGGCGGCTTCTGCATCAACACGAGCCGGAAGGGTGTGGACCCCGTGGCTCGGCTTGTTGTGGTAATCGAATAGACCATAGGACGATGGAAAGTTCGTCCACCTGTGCCTTGCCAGACGGCCGAGCTCATCTGCGACTCGCTTTCTTGACGCCTGACGACGGTTCGCTGTTGGCGCTTCATTGCTCCGCTGTTCGGGGTGAGCCACCGGCGAAGCAAATTTTAATGCCGAAGTTCTCGCAAAACTCCCGAACAACTCGCCGGTCAACCGAGTACCGTTGTCGCGATAATCTTGCATGGAACCCCGCACTGGTGACCACGAACAAGCGGAAGAAATGAACCGCCGCCCGAAAGATTATGGTCGAGACCGGTTCACCTCTATCCACTTGGTGAAGGTGTCGATAGCGACGAACGTAAACTTCTTCCCCGGCCGCTTGAGGAAAAGGACCGAGGATGTCCAAATTTCTGTGTCGAGAAGGGCCACGCGAGCGGATGGTCTCGGAGCGCGAGGGCGGGTTGATGCGACTTCCGGGCGTGGAATTGGCGAGCTCGGTAGGTGCGACGATATCACGAGTATCCTGGCGCCGAGGGCCAATAGTACCCCATGCGGAAGGCCTTCCCACCATTGTCTGACTGAAGAGTGCGCCTACGAGGCTCGAGTGAATATCATGCAAGAGGTACTTACCTCCTCCGTGGAGATGCACCGCATCGATGCCTAAACATTGCGCTCAGAAGCTCTCCCTCGACAAGCGTGTACAAACTACGCTCGGGCGCTTGATCCGCTCCTCTCGGCGGTCGGGTGGCGTGTCGCCCGAGCAAGGAAATCGTGGATGGCCTTGGCCCAGAGGGTGTACCTTCGACCATGGCGAAGCGCGACCTCTTGGTCGGAGATTGACGGGCCACCAAAGTGTCTCGTGATGACGCCGGGTGGGACTTCGCTGTCGGAGGAGCCGAGCTTGGAGAGGAGTCCGCTACCGAGTTGTCCTTCCTAGGATGTGTTTGAGTTCCAAGTTCTGAACCACTTCTCCATCTTGCGCGCCTCGGCGAGGTACTTTGTCATCGAAGTCTCCGAGCATCGGTAGTCCTTGTTGAACTCGATTGATGACGAGCCGGAGTCGCCCTTCACGACCAGGCGGCGACTCCCAAGGCCTTGCAAGCTCGCAAGCCGGCCAAGAGAGCTTCATATTCCGCCACATTGTTGGTCGCCGAGGAGCCAAAACGAATTACGTACCTCAGCTTGTCGCCGCTCGGGGTGAGGATAAGGATCCCACTTCGAGCGCTTGAAGGATCTCGAGCCGTCAAGAACATGACCAGTGGCTTTTCGCCTTTGACCAAGCTCGGGAGCGGTCATGACGCTCGCCGACCATGAAGTCGGCGAGCACTGCGACTTTATGGTCGTCGCGCGCCACGACCAGACGCCGAATGCCGCCAGCCCATGGCCCACTTTGGCGATTCGCCCGCGCCTCCGGTTCTCAGATGTCCCCGAAGGGAAGTTGCTCGACGCGACCACGGAGTGTGCCTCGAAATAGTGCCGAGCTTGCGAAGCCATGAGGAGAGCATATAACACTTCAGACTGCGGGTAGCGCTCTTCGGGCCGTGCAAGACCTCACCGGGCGTAATAAATGGGTGTCATTAAGGCCCCGCTCGCTACCAAGACGGCACTAACAGCATGGGGGGTGGCCGCGAGATATAGCAGTAACTTCTCACCAGGTTGTGGCGTTGTAAGGAGGGGTGGGGACGACAGGTATGCCTTCAGGTCGTCGAAGGATCGCTGGGCCTCTGGAGTCCACTCGAAGCCCCCGTGCTTGCGCAAGGTTTGGAAGAATGGGAGCCCGCGCTCGCCGAGCCTCGAGATGAATCTGCTGAGGGCGCCATGCGCCGATGAGGCTTTGCACCTGCTTGATCGAGGCCGGGGGTGCCATCTTTTCGATCGCCTCGATCTTCTCCGGGTTTGGACCAACCCAAGAGCCCCCGATCATGTAGCCGAGCACCTTGCCGGACGCTGCGTCGAACACGCACTTCTCGGGGTTGAGCTTGATCTTGTGCCTGTTCAGATTGGCGAAGGTCTCCTCGAGGTCGCGAACGTGGTCGCCCTCGGCGGGGCTTTTCACGATGATGTCGTCCACGTAGACCTCAAGGTTCCGCCCGATCTGAGGCTCGAAAGTCTTGGTCATCAGACGTTGAAAAGTAGCCCCCGCATTGCGCAGATCGAATGACATGGTCGTATAGCAATAGGTGCCAAACGGCGTGATGAAGGAGGTCTTGCTTTAAATGCGTCGACCGCCACCTTGATCCGATTCTGTGGTACCCCGAGTAAGCATCCAAGAAGCTCAAAGATCTTAGCATTCGCGGTGGAGTCCACGATCCGGTCGATGCGCGAAGCGAAATTGTCCTTCGCAAGCCGAGTTCAACCCCGTATGGTCGACGCACATTCTCCACTTTCCTCCTTTTTCTCAGATGATGATCGGGTTGGCGACCACTCGAGTAGTTAATCTCACGAATGAAGCCGCCTTCAAGAGCTTGTCGAGGTTCTCCTTGATGACCGCGACTTTCTCCGGGAGAAGCGACGCAGCTTTTGGCGCATGTGTCGGAGCCGGATCCCACCTACGCTTTGTGCTCAATCACCTCCTCGACGCCGCATATCCGCTGGCTCCTGCTTAATATACCCTTGTTGGCGCGAAGGAAGGTGACGAGCTCGAGTTCCTATTTGGGACTTAGCTCATCGGAGACGTGGACACACTTGGTCGGGTCGCTCTCCGAGGCAAGACGGCCTTCGCTGTCTCGCTTAGGGTGTATCGCCGCTTCCGCGGGCGTTCTTCGTCGTCTCCTCGATCACATTGGGCAAAGATGCTGCAAGGGCCAAGGCCTTGGTCTCACAACCATGCGCCGCTAGGTCGCCCAAGACGATGATGACACCGTTAGCCGGTAACTTCATGCATCGATGGCCATAATGGTTGGCGACCATAAATTTGACCAAGGCGGTCGCCCGAGGATGGCGTTATGCGGAGGTCACCCTCGACCACCTCGAAGGTGATCAACTCGGTCGAAGTTGTCGAGCCACCGAAGGTGACCGGCAAGACAACTCGCCCCAAGGGGTGGTCGAACTCCGGGACTATCCCAAAGAATGGTATGGTGACGCTTTGACCTTCGATCGGGGAATCAGATCCGGCCGAGCTCCCCGCCGCAGAAGTTAAGAGAGCCGCCGCCATCGACCATGACACGACCGACCGTGGTGTTGCCGATGGTCGGGTCACGACCAAGGCGGTCTTTAAGTCTCGAGCCATACCGGAGAGCATCCTCCGGGAGAAGGTGATGGTGGCCCCGCCCACTTGGTGGCTGTTCGGTGGGCTTCCCATGGCGCACTGTAGATGGTGCGGCGCGGCCATGACCTCGCGCCGACTGTAGGCCGATGAGCCACCAAGATGACGCCGATCCGACGCTGCCTTTGTGAAACTCTGTGTCGAGGTCGCCGTGCTTCGCGCAAGATTCACCCGGCCGGTCGGGTCGTCATCCTTCGGGAGCATAGGCATCTCACCCCGCCCATCGTAGAAGGCGTCTAGCTTATTCTGCCAAGCCCTGCAGGTCCGCAGATCGTGGCCGGCCGCCCTGTGGAAAAGACAGAACTTTGTTTCATCAAACCCCGCGCGCCCCTCGACCCCCGGCTGCCGAGCATCGGCCCGTCGGGGACCGGCACGTTGGCCCTCCTGCTGGGGCTGGTTCTTCGCCTGGTGCGGTCGGGGTCGACCTTGGCGAGGCTTAGAGTCCTCCCGAGCTTGGCCTCGACCTCGAGGACTCGCACGCCCATCCGCCGAGACGATCACGCGGTAGCCCTCGCCACCTCTGCGATCACGCTTTCGCTTCTTGGTGGTGGCGCCTTGGTCGGCGCCCACAGTTGGGCGGTCCGCCTCCGCTTGCTCGCACTAAGCTTACCTTGGTCGAAGTCGCGTTCAGCGGACGGCATCGTCGCGCTCGCCGCATCGCCGCCATGCGAAAAAGTTTGTTGACGCTGAGCCTCGAGGTGATCTCCAGGTCTTCGGTGAGACGTCGATCACGGACCCCGAACTTGAAGGCCTTGATGACGGCCTCATCAGAAATGCTCGGGATCAGGTTCCTTGTGCGGATGAATCGCCGCACAAAGTCGCGCAGTGGCTCGTTCTTCCCCTGGATGACACGATCCAGGTCTTTCTCCCTGCCCGGCCGCCGTAATAACTCTAGAAGTTGGAGCGGCGGCGCTCGATCTGGGCGCCACGACCGGCGAGCCAAAGCCGATTAAAAGCCGTGTCCTAGCGGCCCGCCCGCAATGATCGGAGGTAGTTTGCCATTACGAGCTCGTCCTCCACCGCCAGATAGCGGTCGAATAGATGGACAGAACTCGTCGGGGTTCTTGGTCCCGCGGCGCTTCGATCAGCTGGCTCGAACCGAAGCCGCCATCCGACGCGACGAAGGCCGCTTGAGTACGCCATGCAGCCAGTAGGTCGACAAAGACACCGGTCATGGTCATCGCCGACAAGATCCTCGCTGCCGCCGGACTCGGAGTCGAGGTTTCGGCGGCCCGACTTCCGCTGAACGCCATGGTGCCGAGCACGGAATCACCGTTGGTAACGCAGCGGTCCCGACCACTGCGCGCTGGCGGAACGTCCCGGAGAGGTCCGCAGACCGCCGCCACGACTTCGAGCGGCTCGGCCAGTTCGTCTCTGGTTGGCGCGGTGCCGTGGGGCGCCGGCAGCGTCGCTGTCGAGACTCGCCCCGAGCCTTTGTTCTCGGGCTAACTCTGTCACAGAGGTGTCCGACGCGATCGATGGCGCGACGTGTTATCATTACTTCTCGAGCGGGTCCCCGAGTGTTGACTTTGATGTCATGGAGGTGCCACCTCGGCCGCAGCCGATCGAGTTCTTCGGCGAGGCTCGGCCAAAGAGGTCCGACCTCGCCCTATCGTGGTTGGCTATGACCCGGCGATAAGCGGAGGCGCTCCGGAAGAGGGGAGCCTGGGCCCGTGGTTGTCTTGGCCTTCTCTGGGCCTCCCGCCGGAGAAAGCTGTTATGGCTCGGTTGATGGCAACTGCACCATCCGGCGAAGCGTCTTCCGGGTTCGCGGATCACGGCCATCCGTGATCTCCTCAATGCCTTGCCCATCCGCCACCGTAACGTGCCGCCGAGCGGCGCGGGAGGGCATGAACAGGACACGGAGTCGAGTCCGCTCTCAAGAAAATCCGTCGGCGAAGGGCGCCATGCTCCTGAGTCTTGGTGTCGCTCTGCGAAAAGCAAAACAATCGGGCCCCACGGTGGGCGCCAAATTGCCGGCAATCGTGATCGCCAACCGCAAGAAAGAGGTAGGGTCGAGAGTTTATGGGACCCGAGCTGCGCTTTTACTCGAACGAAGGAAGAAAATCGATCGCGTGATGGTAGGAGCAAGGCGACAACGAGCACGAGACAAGAGTTTATACCGGTTCGAGCCCCCGTGAAGGTAATAGCTCTACTCCGATCGCCTCGCCAAGCGGTGATTCTTGTTATCCGGGTATACAGAGCGGTGTTTACAACTTAAGATGGTAAAGGTGATTCCTAGCTCATGACTGCTGGTGTCAGGTTGTCTTCCTCTCCTTGGAGCTCATCGCGCCTTGGTCTTTATACTTCCTCTGCCGACGCAACGGCCGGAGCAATCCACGGAGAGGGGCTTGCAGCACCTTGAGGGCCGCGAAGAATCGCCTCGAGCTTGCCGCGCCTCTCGAGTCATCCCTCGACCCGCTCTCAATCTGTCGGCCGATGCGATCCGAAATCCTGTATGACCGAGGCTTGAACGAGATCCCGCCCGAGCTTGAGGTCGAAAGGAGGTCAAACCGAATCCACAGCGCTCTAGGTCGAAGCGCCCAAAGATGCACCTGTGTCGTGGTCGGGCCTTCCGAGCTTAGGGGCTCCGTCGACCGTACGCCAGCCGGTCAAGGAGTTCCCAGCCCTCGTCAGATAACATATAAACATGTGCATATCAAATTGTTTACATAAAGAGATTATCATTGGTATAACCATCAATATATAATTGACAAAAAAACCCATATACCTTACTCTGAGAAACAATATCAAAATCCACATGAGCAGACTCTAAAATGCACCTTATGGTAAATAAATGTTATTCTAAAATTAAGTATAAACATGCCATGTGGATCTTAAATTGTCCACCACAAATATTATCCCATCAATCTATGGAAGAATAGGAGAGTACATGTATAAGATAGCACATAGACTTGGGGGAGTCAGGGAACTAGGGGACGATTTGATACCAGATCGAGAGGGCGGAGGAGGTGGAGTAGGCCGATAGGAAGGTAGTGAATCCGAACAGCGTGGGGAGGAGGCGGCTCTGAACCAACAGAGGAAGAATCGATAGCGGGGAAGGTGACGGCCAACGACGAGAAGGAGGATTCAGCTGCACGGATGGATGATCTGGCGGTAGGGACGGTACATTTGGTGGTTTGGAGGAGAAGGCTAGGGTTTGGAGAGAAGGCGATGAGATGGCACGTGCGGGAGGCTAGGGTTTGGAGAGTTGGTGTGCACGGTTATATTTGTAGTGATGTTATCATAGACGTTTCTATAATAGAAGCGTCTGTGATGTGCGACTCATCACAGACAGTAATAAAATCGTCTGTGAAGCACCCCACATCACAGACCATTCTCGGTTAAAACTGTCTGTGATGATGCTCACATCACTGACAATTTTTGCCAAAAACCATCAATGATGTCAAAGATAGTCATATTTGATAGTTTTTGACTAAAATCATAAGTGATGATCAACTATCATAGATGGTTTTTCAAAGCCATCAATGATAAGGGGTCTAATATAATCCTTTTTATAGTAGTGCAAAGGGCACTAACCAATGTGGATTCTATGTTTGCCACAACATGCAACTTCTCATTGGCGCAAAGAAGACCAATTACCTAAAGATTTATCTATCTTGCAATAATTGTTCCGTACTTATCAATTTATATACATGCAAAACTACGTGCCTTCTTAATGCGTGAGATCATAGATCGAGAAGGCAAGTGCCACTCAACCTGACCTGATGAGTTGTGAATTGTTAGTCATCCCTAGGGTTAATTTGTGAATCTTGTGTTGTGAATTGGTGAATTGTTGTTATGCATTCAATTGATTAATATATTTGAGTTGATTTCTAAAATAGATATACTGTAGTGGTGTGTAATATATAATCTAAGTTGATTTTTGAAATGGATATGTTGTAGTGGTGTGTAATACATAATCTGAGTTGATTTCTGAAATGTATATTATAATATGCTTATAACGTTATGTAAACTGAGTTGATTTCTGAAATGTATGTCATAATATGCTTATGATGTAAAATTCTACAATCTATTCTGTTTCAGAGGGCATGGCTAGCATTACCTGAGGCTAGCCAATAAATAGAAAAGTGTAAGTAGTAAAAAATAATATCATAGACGGTATTAAAGAAGAACCATCTACGTTGCATTGGTCATCACAGATGGTTCCACTTTAGAACTGTCTGTGATGTCTGACATATCACGCATAGTTCTTGTCAGCGTACTTTACGCCAGGGTACCCTCTCCGCCACGGTCAGAAGGGCCCATCGCGTGGCGTACTGGCGAAAGGTGGGCGAGCAGTTCGTGTCAGCGGCCGCGTCGCGTGGCGGCTGGTGAGCAGTGGGCTATCGAGCCTGGCGCCAAAGTATCGCGTCGCGTGGCGGCCTAGCGAGCAGGTCCTAGCGCCAGGCGACCGCGTCACGTGGCGGCCTAGCGAAAGTGGGGCGATAAGGCCTCGACGCCAGTGTGGCGTGATCATGTGGCGGCTTAGCGGCGGTGGGTGATCGAGCCTTGACGCCACCGTGGCGAGCCTCGTGATCGGTCGACGGAGCCAGAAGGTACACGGGGATCCGCTGCTGGTCGGGCATGAAGATGTACACCGGCGAATGGGGAGCTACCCTCGAAGTCTTCTCCCCGACACCACAATGTCGAACCATTGAATGCGCGTGGCTTTGCTGACGGCACGATGGCTTATCCCTCTGTCGTCCTGCACCTAACCCGTCCCATACAAGTCACTTACCGGGCGGACCGGGCGGAGTTGGACGATGGTGCAAAGAATGAGACCAGAGGATGGGGCTACAATGACTGATGTAATAAATGAAGTATAATCAGTGTGATGTCATCCTTCCCACATGCTCGAGCCGGCCCGACCTATATAAAGGGGGCTCGGTGCATGGAGAGAGGGGCGATGAAAAACAACCAGAGGACCAAGAGCCGAAAAAGCTGAGAGAGAACAAGAGTAGGAGAGCATTGAGAGAGCTCAAGAGGAACCCGGAGTGTAGATTGTGCGCTTGTAATCCCCTCCAAACATATTAACAAGAGCAGAAGCAGGACGTAGGGCTGTTACCCACATTGGGGGCCCGAATCTGGGTATATCGACGTGTTCTTGAATCCTTGTCTGCGTAGATCCCTCGAGAGAGCTCAAAGGTGTCCATCCATGAAGATCCCCTCTATCGAACCTCGGACTCTGTTGAGGCATAATAGTTGTCCGGCAAAAACCACCGACAGCGGCGCGCCAGGTAGGGGGGTAGCGGTTGGCTCACCCTTTCGTCTCTCCAGCAGATCCTGGTCATCCATCCGGAAGGATCCCGCTTTTGGTGATGGCGGGTTCACCTTCTCAGCAAGAAGAACCGGCGGAGGCTAGCAGCGCCTGCAACGCGTCCCGGCACTCCCGTCGGGCGGGGGACCGTCCCACGCCTTCCCTGGAGAGGGGCGGTGTTTTCCCCCCAGCGGTAGCAGAGCTGCCGGTTCGGCGGCGGCTAGCCATGGAAGAGTTCACTCTGGCCCAAAACCTGCATGTCATCCGTTTCCTCTTGGACCACCCCCCGGTGGAACTTGCAGGAGACAACCCAGCCACACCGTGGCTGCGGGACATTGCTTCCCTGATAGATGTGGCTCAGCTCTGTGTGGGGGCGCCAGATCGGCCGGGTACCTTCGGTACCCCACGATCAGGGTTGCGTGCGGATCTCACCCAAGCTTCCAGCCACCCGAGCGAGAAGCACTCTGGTCAGGAGGGCCGGAGCAAAGGAAAGGGCTTGTTGGATGCAGACCCCGCTGGCGCGGGGGGCCACGCTGCTGCCGACGTATCGCCTCGCGCATCTCTCGGGCACCGGGGAGGCCATGAGGATCTAAAGACGCAATTGGAGAAGCGTCGCCGGCATCGCGGTGATGATTTGCGCGACGTACTACAGCGCCGCCACGCACATAGGCAAGGCCGCTATAGGCGGATGGCTCCTGATGGCGACCGCTCCTCCAACGATACCCACTCTTGGGATAAGGAGGAGGTCCTCTCCTCCGAATCCTTGGGGAGTCGAGATCTGTGCTCCTCGACACGGTCTCCGGGTCGAGGTTCAGGTGGATGACGTAGCTCCCCCTACGGCATTGGATGCCAAGCCTTCTCCAGTCGGCTGCGCCGCGTCGCATGGCCGAAGAGGTTTCGCCTGACGTCCATCGAGAAGTATGATGGCACCACCAACCCGGAGGAGTTATTGCATATATACATGACGATGGTGCGGGCCGCAGGCGGGTCTGAAAAGGCCATGGCCAACTACTTCCCGACAGCCTTGACGGGATCTGCCCATTCTTAGCTGTTGAACCTTCCACGAGGGTCGGTGCACTCGTGGGAGGAATTGTGTGACCTTTTCGTCACCAACTTCCAAGGCTCATACACACAGCTGGGCGTGGAGGAATATCTCCATTCCTTCGAGCAGGAGAAAGGGGAGTCGTTGCGTGACTTCATCCGACGGTTTAGCTACTACCGCAACATAATCTCCAGGATCTCCGAGCAGTCGGTCGTCATCGCCTTCCGAAGAGGCGTCCGGGACCACAAGATGCGGGAGAAGATGGCTACCCGCAACATCACCACCACCTCCGAGCTGTTCTCCCTGGCACACAAGTGCGCGCGGGCGACGAAAGCTTAGAGGAAGGTGCCCGGCCTCGCCAGCGATCACGACGGAGACGAAGCTAGGACCTCAAAGTGTCTCGGCTCTGTGAGCAGGAAGAAGAAGCGTGGGGCGGCTGAGCTTGGACAGGTTCTGACTGCAGAGCGCGAGCATAGGGACACCAGGTCACGGTGGCGTGACCGTCATGACCGGCGAGACGATCACCACGGTCGGCGGGATGGCCGCCACGAAGAGAAGGAGGGCAGGCCCTACTGCCCAATCCATCGGTCCAATACGTATGACCTGGCCAACTGCCAGGTTGTGAGCAAGATAGTGAAGCAGCGCCTCAAGGAGCGTCGTCCCCACGATGATGACCCGGATGAAGACCCCACCCCGTTGACTTTCCAGCGGGTGGAGCACATAGTGGCATATATACACGGTGTCTCAGCCACCTATCCCTCCAACATGAGTTATAAGCGGCTGATGAGGGAAGTCTGCACCGCTGTACCGAGCTCAGGGGCATGTAGGCCGCTGAAGTGGTCAGAGGAGCCGATTACCTTCAGTCGAGCCGACCACCCTGAGAGCACTGCCGGCCTGGGTCACCTTCCGATTGTGGTTTCACCCACGATTCGGAACGTGAAGCTTGGGCGAGTGCTGTTGGACGGAGGGAGCTCCAACAACCTCTTATCCTCTAAAGTGTTTCGGGCGCTCTAGATATCGCCGCAGGAGCTGCGCCCTGCCCTACCTTTCTACAGGGTCACCCTGGGGGCTGACTCAGTGCCCCTAGGCCAGGTGCGCCTCCCCGTCACCTTTGGGGACAAGAGTAACTACCGTACGGAGGTGGTGGACTTTGAGGTCGCTGACTTTAACCTTCCGTACAGCGTCTTGCTTGGCCGACCGGCGTTGGTCAAGTTCATGATGGCAACCCACTATGCGTACATGGTGGTGAAGATACCAGCGCCCGGTGGCCCCATAGTCATCTAGGTGGATAGATCAGAAGCCTTGCGCCGCCATAAGCAGGCATTGGACTTGGCCGGCGCCACCTGTGCTAGGCAAGTTGATGTTGCCTACTCGGGAGCCCCTCCGACGAAGACCTGTGCCTCTCCTGGCTTGTCCGGTGAGGTTAAGGTGGTCTCCCTGACTGTGGCCGAGTCCAAGAAGACCGTCAAGGTGGGTGCCCACCTTGGCGCCAAATGGGAAAGCGCGCTCGTCACCTTCCTCCGATCTAACTCCGACGTGTTTGCCTGGCAACTATTCGACATGAATGGGGTCCCTAGGGAAGTGATCGAGCACCGATTGGTAACATTTCCAGGAGTGCGCCCGGTCCGACAGAAGGTCCGGAGACAGGCACTAGAGCGGCAAGATGCCATTCGGGAGGAGGTAGAGAAGCTACTGCACGCGGGGCATCATCAGGGAAGTCTCTCACCCTGAGTGGCTTGCTAACACCGTGCTCATTAAGAAGTCCAACAGTAAATGGCGGATGTGCGTCACCTGCACCGACCTCAACAAGGCCTGCCCGAGGGATCCGTACCCTTTGCCGCGCATTGATCTCTTCGTTGACTCTACGGCGGGGGGCGAGCTGCTGTGCTTTCTGGACACGCACTCTGGGTACCACCAGATTAGCATGGCGGCGAAGGATGAAGAAAAAACCGCTTTTGTAACCCCGATGGGCATTTATTGTTATATCAGAATGGCATTTGGGTTAAAAATGCTAGTTCTACTTATCAGCGTGCTATGCATACTTTCTTCCGTCCGCAGATAGGATGGAACCTCGAGGTATACGTTGATGACCTGGTGGTGAAGGTCAAGAAGGACGAAGGATTGATCGGAGATCTGCAGGAAACCTTCGCCAACCTCCGGATGAATTATCTGAAGCTCAATCCTGAGAAGTGTATGTTCGGCGTGCCGTCCGAGAAATTGCTCGGGTTCCTTGTATCCAGCCGGAGCATTGAGGCCAATCCCGACAAGATAGCGGCTATCGAACACATGAAGCCACCAACTCGGCTCAAGCAAGTGTAGTGTCTCGCTGGTCGACTAGCGTCCCTCGGGCGGTTTATCGCTCGCTTGGGAGAAAGAAGTCTACCCCTATTCAAACTGTTGAAGAAGACCAACCACTTCGAATGGACCCCGAAGGCCCAGCAAGTGTTTGAAGACCTGAAGAAGTACCTTTCCTCCCCGCCGGTGCTGGTCGTCCCCAAGCTTGGAGAGCCACTGCTCCTGTATATCATGGCAACCCCTGCAGTGGTGAGCGCGTTACTGGTGGTGGAGAGGGAAGGCGTCTAGAAGCCGGTCCACTACGTCAGCAAGGTGCTACAAGAAGCGGAGACCAGAAACCCACAGGCGCAGAAGATGTTGTACGCCGTCCTAGTGGCATCCAGGAAACTGCGGCACTACTTCTAGGGATGGGAGATCACGGTGGTCACTGCCTATCCCCTGCGAGAGATCCTCCACAACTGGGAAGTCGAGGGTCGCGTCGCCAAGTGGTCGGTAGAGATAGGGGAGTTCTGCCTCAAGTTCACCCCCCCGCACTGCTATCAAGAGTCAAAGACTGGCGGAGTTCGTCGCCGAGTGGACTCCTACCACTCCTGAAGCTGAACAGATACCCGCGCCTTTTCCCTGGACTTTATTCTTCGACAGCTCCTTCAAGCTCAAGGGGGCAGGGGCTGGGGTTATCCTGGTCTCCCCGACCGGTGACATCCTTCAGTACGTGGTCGTCCTGGACTTCAAGAACACCAACAACACCGTCGAGTACGAAGGTTTACTGGCAGGGCTACGCGCCGCCTCCACGTTAGGCGTCCGGCGTCTCCAAGTCAAAGGCGACTCCCTGCTGGTCATCAATCAAGCACGAAAGGAATTTCAATGCTCTGACCCCGCCATGGCAGCATACCTGGCGGAGGTCAGGAAGATGGAGCGTCGCTTCGAAGGATTAGGGTAAGTCCATATTCCCCGGTGCGACAATCACATGGCGGACGGGTTTTCGCAACTCGCGTCGTCAAGAGCCCCTATTCCGGTCAGGGTCTTTGAAGAAAGACATACACGACCGTCCGTCGTTGCCCCTGTTCATGGTGGGGACGATGGTGTGGTATCTCGACCTCCCGACTCGTGTGGAAAGGTGGTGCACTGTCCCCACCTCTCCATTCGAGGAGGAAGACAAGACACTACCTCAACCCCGATTCCGGAGGGAAGACGGTGCCGCTTGCAGACCGGGAAAATCTCGCCAAGCGGAGTACCCAGGTGATCACCCCGTGATCGCTACACTTGGCTGGGAAGGTCAGTGAATGGATCCAATCCTAGCCTTCCTGCGGGACCAAGTGATCCCCGACAATGATGCGTCAGCCGAGAAAATTGCACATAAGGCCAAGTGCTATACTCTGGTAGGTGGGGCCTCTATCGGCAGAGTAGAAATGGAATTCTTCTGAAGTGCATCACTCGGGAAGAGGGGAGCAACCTGCTCTCTAATATCCATGTAGGCATGTGCAGGAGCCATATGTCCGATCGAACGCTGGTTGGAAAAGCGTTCCACTAAGGATTCTATTGGCCTACTGCCCTCCAAGATGCTTGCGAGTTGGTGAGGAGATGCGAGGCGTGCCAGTTCTACGCCAGGCAGATCCACCGACCAGCCCAAGCACTGCAAACCATCTTTCTCTCTTGGCCGTTCGCGGTCTGGGGGCTGGATATCCTGGGCCCGTTCCCGCGGGCCACAGAGGGCTACACCCATCTGTTCATCGCCATTGATAAATTCACCAAATGGGTTGAAGCCGAGGCGATGCGCGCCATCATGGCCTCCGCCGCCATCAGGTTCATGCGTGGGATCTTCACCCGCTTCGGAGTCGCCAACCGCATCATCACCAACAACGGCACCCAGTTCACCAGCGCGACATTCCTGGAGTTTTGCGAAGAAATGGGCACCAAGGTGTGTTTCACCTCGGTGGCCCAGCCAAGGAGCAATGGCCAGGCGGAGCGTGCCAACGCGCTGGTATTGAGGGGCCTCAAGACTAGAACGTTTGACCGGTTCCACAAGCGGGGACCACGGTGGACAAACGAACTTCCGACGGTGTTGTGATCGCTTCGAACCACACCCAGCCGGGCGACCACGAGTAGGTACGGGTTATGTCGTCGTCACCCGTGTACTACCACGCCGGTCGTAAAGGTGGAGAGAATGAGAACAGCGTTGGGGGTGAGATGAAGATGGTGGATCTTATGAAGTGGAGGACGGTAAGGAAGAATTCAGAGAAAGGCAGGACCAGGCCCACCAACTGCGCCCAGGAGAAGATGACGATCTCCCCGGCATCGCACCACAGTGTGGAGGTTCCACGGCGTAGGTGAAGAGAACCCTCGGCGGTGATCCAGGAGAGCCTCGTTGCCCTATCCCAGTCAACAGTTGAAGCAGGAAAAGGCTACGCAATTGGGACGGAGCAAGATCTAGGGACAAGGAAGTTGAAGCGGTAAGGAAGGAAGACGAAGGAGTCGAAAAAGAGTGTGAACTCGCGGCCATGGTAGCGCCAGACAATAGGTTTCGTCGGCCGGCGATTCATGAAAAGCGAAAGTGCGCGACGCTTCAGGTCCCGAGAGAATGCAGTGGAAGTGGAGAGGACTGGAGCGGTTGCATGCGCAGGAGTGGTGGGCCCGTCCGGAGCACGTCAGCATTAAAGAGGTCTGAAAGGGCTGGCACGCGCTCCAGGACGGGCCTGGGGGCTACTGTCGGTGTACTTTACGCCAAGGTACCCTCTCCGCCACGGTAAGAAGGGGTCATCGCGTGGCAGCCTGGTGAGTAGGTGGGCGATCAGGCCCTGACGCCAGGCAGCCAGGCTACATGGTCGATCGACGGAGCCAGAAGGTACTCGAGGATCCGCTACCGGTCGGGTGTGAAGACGTACACCGAAGGACTAGGGGAGCTTTGCCTCGAAGTCTTCTCCCCCAACACCACGTATCAGAACCATTGAATGCGCGTGGCTTTGCTGACGGCATGATGGCTTATCCCTCTATCGTCCTGCACCTAACCTGTCCCATACAAGTCACTTCCTGAGCGGACTGGGCGGAGTTGGACGATGGTGCAAAGAATGAGGCCAGAGGATGGGGCTACAGCGACCGATGTAATAAATGAAGTGTAATCAGTGTGATGTCATCCTTTCCACATGCCCGAGCCGGCCCAGCCTATATAAAGGGGGCTCGGTGCATGGGAGAGGGGGGCGACGAAAAACAACCAGAGGACCAAGAGCTGAAGAAAGCTGAGAGAGCACTATAGTAAGAGAGCACTAAGAGAGCTCAAAAGGAACCCGACGTGTAGATTATGCGCTTGTAATCGCCTCCAAACATATTAACAAGAGTAGAAGCAGGACGTAGGGCTGTTACCCACATTGGGGGCCCGAACCTGGATATATCAACGTGTTCTTGAATCCTTGTCTGCGTAGATCCCTCGAGAGAGCTCATAGGTGTCCGTCCGTGAAGATCCCCTATATCGAACCTCGAACTCCATCGAGGCATAATAACTGTCCGGCAAAAACCACCGACAGTTCTTGTTTAGAACCATCTGTGATGTCTCTTTTCACAGGTGGCTCAAAAACCATCTGTGATGTGCCCTTATATTACTGACATATTGTTACTGATGGTTCATAAAACTATCTGAGATGACAATTTTGAACTATCTGTGATGAGATTTTCTGTAGTAGTGAGCAACAAGGCAATGGATTCTACTCAATTTGTGGAACCAATTTGAGCTTTGGACGAAAGCTACCGAAATTCAAACTGAACCCACATGGCATACACACATAGGGAGGTGAATTGACTCTAGACTCTACAGTTAGAGTCAAGACCCAGCCCACACTGCCCTAGCTAGTGTCAGCCTATGCACGGAAAGAGCTAGTCGGCGCTTGGGGGTGCTAGCCTCCTTTAAAAGGATACCCCTTTCTTTGTTTTTGGCATGCTTTTCTCGATGCTCAAGATTCCATTTTTGTGGATTTCGACCCTCAAAATTCATCTTTCTAGTTGATAGTCTATATTAGACTAATTCTTTAAAGACGAAGCACTATTGCAGGTTCCAGAGCTCTTGCTTCAACAACATTAAGAGGTAACAATGTAATCACATGTAGTTGTTGTAATCATTAATGTTCTAATTGTTTCAATCTATTTTAGTTGCTTCTATTTTACCGTTGTACGTTTATGCAATGTTTGCTTCCGATATATTTTGACATGTATATTATTTTAGCTAGTCGTTCTAATCATATTGATTAGATCGATCTAGTGGATCCTTGCATATTGGTTTATGGGCGTGTTTGTAGTTAGTGCATAAGTGAGAAAGTGAAGGATCGAGATGACGAACAGAGGGGGTGAATGGTCGCAAACAAATTTTCCCCCAAAATACTCTAACTAAAACCTCGAAAGGATCGCGCAAAGGAAATCGTGAAAAACTCGAATAACTAGACAACTATGTGTACCCTTAGCTTGCGTGGATGAGTACCATAGAATATGTGGAGATTTTTGAGTCAAAATTCTGGTTGTCTAGTGTCCAAAATAAGAAGGAATTAATTCAACTCTTGCTTTTAGAAAGGAGATCAATTCAAATCACAAAAGCCACTTTCAGAAAAGCAAAAGCAGAATTTCCAGAAGCTGTCCTCAATTAGAACAGGTGGTTGGTGGGGTTCTACAGCTCAAGAAATTTTTATAATTTTTCTCCCTATGAGAAGATGAATACTGAAGAACTCCACCAAATTTCACCTCAAACGTCCATACAGAAAAATCAGAAAAAATCAAAGAATATAGATAGTCAGGAACTTCAAGCAGAAAGTTTGGGGCTCGGTTTTCACCTCATGGCGCCTAAACGGTGCAACAAATGGACTCCAAAATTTTTTTAAAGATGAATATGAGAGTCCCGCACCTTCTTCAATAAGAATCACTCAAAAATGATTTTTGTATATTTTTCTAAAAATCAAACACTAACTGCTGCGTGAAGAACAAGTTCTGGATAGAGTTGGAATTTGAAAGAAAAGATGATCTCTACTCAATCCAAGAGTGCAAAAGAGATGTAAAACCATATGAACACACTTAAGACATCCAAGATCAGCATTTAGAAGGAGGGTAGGCAAATCCAAATTGCAAGAAAGTAAATTGCGTGAAAGTAAATTGCAGAAAATTAAATGCTGAATTTAAGATATAAAGTAAATGTGTAATTTAAATTCAAGCATGAATGAAAAAGGTTTGCATTTCTGGAAGGAGAAGGTTTACAAAGCCACACAATAAAGTGGGCAAAGCTCAAAAGAGCACAAAAACCTCTACAACTTTCAAGAGGAGTAGGCTACCCCTCCACCCTTATTTATACTACTCTTGGGCCACCTACCACCCATAGATGAGTCCCTCAACCCTAGAGCACTCATCTAAGGGTTAGGATTAACCCACACACACAGCCATGCAAGGGGTAACCCATAACCCACACACATACCGGGTTTTCTTGCACGGTTTTCGAAGCATACTACCTAGACCCACTAACCTATCAACTAGACCGCAATCCAACGGCCCTCATTGATTCACGCGGCATCTAGCTAGTATCATCTCCTTTCCTTGTCTTCTTAACTTGCCTGGACTCTGTCTCCGATCATCTTTTGGTGATCTCCCGATCGTCTGGACCTCCGACGCTCCTCGCCTAGTCCCGGTCATCCTCCGCCTCACCATAACCTAGCACCGTTGCCCTGCAACTATCAAAGACAAGGAAAAACCTTCACATAGCAATGCCCACACATATATTCAATGATTATCCTAAAATTATTCATCAATCATAATTTCTCTCAAAGTCCCGGTGCTATCGCCTTCAGGCCGGTAGCACTAGGAAAAACAACCAACACTCAAATTGCTTCAATTTGAAAATCCAATTCAAATCAAACTCAATTTCAAATCAAACCAATCTCAAATCTTGTCAATTACTCATCACACACAAGTATAGACCTCCACATGGTCTTTCAGAAAGATCTGTGGACTTTTACTCCTCACTTTGAGGACTTATTCTGCTGCTAAATTGTTAGTTGAAGCCATTCTCAAAGTTTGTCACAAGAAAGGAGGTTGAATTGTGGTGAGATTTACATATACTCAAATTTCAAATACGCGAATTCAAATCAAATTTGGGTATTTTTTTTTGAAATTTTTAGTTTCAGGGTATATATGCATATATAACAATTCAAATGAAACACATATCTTTGCAAAATATGCTCAAATTTCAAACATTTTGAATAAATTTAGATCACATTCTTTGCTGATTTATATAAAATCAGCATGTACCTACAATCAAACTATTGTCAAAAAAAATGAAATTCTAGTTTGAATTAAAGTTCAAACTTGTTTGAACTAGTTAGTAAACTAGTTAAATTCAACATCTTAAAACTTTCAAAATTTTTTGCATGTGATACATAGAAGAAATATCCCTTTTTAGATCATTGTGCACAACTTCCATAGTGCCCCAAGTAATTATACCATATATACACACAAACGTAGGTGCCAGAAAGCCAATTCTATATATCATCCACCACCAAGCTAGCATGAAAGGCACGCAGAACCTTTTGATACGTGCTTACAAGTATTAAACCTTACGGAAAGAATATTGCACGCCGAGAATAGATTGATATTTACCTTTATATCAATTAATGGAAATGTTAGTATATTCTCACATTTTCTTAACAGTTTAAATTTTTAGATAAATTGGTTAGTCCGTAACATAACATAGTCAAAAGGTTACGAGTTCAAAACCTAGCTAACATAATATTAAAATAATAATTGTGACCAACTTCAATAGGGATGGTGTCAGCATATTTCACCTGACAAGATCCTGTTAACGGAGTGACTACTCCCTAGACGGAAGATATGGTTCGGTAGAGAGCATCTTTGTGGCTGGAAACCCTAATGTCTCTCGACGACGGATCCCGGGAATCAGCAAACTGATGGACACAACGGTTTACCCAGGTTCAGGCCCCCAGTTTGGGTAATAGCCCTACGTCCTGCTGGTTCTTTGTTGGGGAAAATGTGGGAGTGCTTACAAGGGTTCTCCTCTATGTCTGCTTCTCTATGCTCTCTACTTCAGCCGGCCTCCTTCTCCATGCACCGAGGCGCCCTTATATATACGAGACGGCCTGGGCAGGGGAGAAGGTGACGCTATGCTTATCTATAACTCATTAATTACACCCATCATTCTAACCTCCACCTCGACCCACAACTCATTTATTAAGCACGCCTCCGTGGCCTTATCCTTCGAACTTCATTTAATGTCGGTGAGTGGCCTCACCCGGTCCGTCCAGGACACGACACTCTTGCAACGGGTTTGGTAAGAGGCGTCAGAGGGATGAGCCGTCGTCATGTCAATAGCAGAGTCCTTCACAATTAATGACCCTGACACGAGGTGCCAAGGGAGGGAAACTTTGAGGCGAAGCCTCCCTCTCATTCTTTTGGTTGCCTTAGTGGCCTGACAAGGGGGGCCCGAACGCCCGCCCACTCGCCAAGCCGCCACGCAGGCCACTCACCCGGCGAGCAGGGCGTGATCACCAGGCTGCTCGCCAGGGGGCCACGAGGGTGCCTCGCCAGCGCCACGCTGTCGCTTCGGCGACAGGCGTGCGATCGCCAGTCGCCGCCAGGGGCCATATGGGCTCCTCACCGATGGGCGGCGTGATTGCCCACTGCCCACCAGGTACCACGCGGCCGCCGCCGCCGGTGAGCGGCGTGATCACCGTGTCGCTCGCTAGGGGCCACGGCTCGCCTCGCCCGTAGGCGCGTGCTTCGCCCTTGATTACCGCCAGGCGCCACGCTGGTCGCCGCCTCGCGAAAGGTGGCGTGATCGCCAAGCTGCTTGCCGAGGGCCACGTGGACTCTAAGCGTGGCAACGTGTGCTCGCCTCGGCTGCCGCCAGCACCACGCAGGCGCTTCTTTGGTCTGGGCGTGATCGCCAGGGGGCCATGTAACATCCCAAAATTTTAGCTTTTCAATTAAATAATATTATTTTGTTGCTAAATATGATTTTTGTGAATTTTCTGAATTTATTTGGATTTTCTGAGATTTATTTGAATTAATTGAATTATTAAATATGGCCTTTTGTTGAGGAATAATTATAAAAAGAATTATTTTAAATAAAGTTTTGCTAAAAATATTTTATTTAAATCCAAAATGTCCCAATGTATTTTTGAGATTTTTTTGGAATTTTTCTAGTATGTTTACCACTCCAAATAAATAAAATGATTTTCTCGGATTATTTAAAATGGAAAAGCCGGAAAAATCGCTATGTACAAAGGATTCGGTCGCGGCCCACCATCGGGCAGGCCGGTCGATTTAGGAGGATTAATGCGACCGTTGATCTCGATCCAACGGCCTTTATCACCGTCGATATTAGGAAACCCCGGCGCTCATGTCCGCTTGATCATGATCGACGGCCAGGGCTCATCGTCTCCGAGTCGGTCTCCTCGCGCCGTGACCGAGTCGAACACTGCCGCCGCCATTGCACTTTCCTTTCTCGCCGCGCCGTGCTGGGTATATAAGGCACCGGATCCCTACCCCGAGACACACCTTGAGCCACCGCGTCTTTTCCTTCTCGCACCGTCGTCGGAGAGTCACTGTAGAAGCCGCGCCAGCTCGCCGGAGTTCCCGAAGGATTGCGCCGCGTGTACGCCGTCGCCGGAACCCCCAACCGCCGCACCGGTCACTACAAGAATTCAGTTTTGGGTCGAGTGTGAAAATAACAAGCCGAGTGCACACTCGGCGTAGATAACCCAATACCGAGTGTACTCTCGTTGTAGATGCCTCTCGGACAAAGGCACCTATGCCGAGTGTACTCTCGGAATGTATAACATCTATTCCGAGAGGGCACTCGCAATATGACGTCTTCGTCCACGTAGGACAAAATAATACGAGGGCACACTCGGCATAGTTTATGAGCTGCCATGTCAGCAATCTATCCCGAGTGGACACTCGGTTCACCTGTCCATCTATGCCGAGAGGGCACTCAGGGGAATGAACAGGACCATTCGCGTGGGGACCAATTCAATGCCATTCCATAATTCTTGCCCCCTATCCCGAGTGGACACTCGGTCCACCTGCCTACCTATCCCGAGTGGCCACTCGCTGCAGATGAACAGGAAATCGCCAGGAAACCCTAATGCGTTGCCACGGCCGTCAGATGGGGCCCACAGTCGTGCCGAGAGGGCACTCTGCGGACCCACACCCTATCCCGAGTGGACACTCGGTCCACCGCTTACCTATCCCGAAAGTGGCCACTCGCCGCAGATGAACAGAAATCGCCAGAAACCCTAATGCGTTACCGGCCGTTCGCGGGGGTCCACAGTCGTCGCCGAGAGGGCACTTTCGAAATGAACAGAAACCGCTTCGGATAGCCTAATGTGTTGACACGCCTGTTCGCGTGGGGACAGTGCGTCGAGGGCACTCGGCGAGGGTTTCCTTTAGCCCTCAATCGGCACGTGAACGCCATTTCGACCGTTAGCCGCCGCCGCCGCGTATTCTTTGCCGCCGCTTTCTTTGTGTTGCCGCCTGCACCCCCATCCACCTCCGCGCCTCGTCCGGCCGCCCTCCGCTTCGACCTCCCGGCCGCCCATCCATCTGCTGCCGGGTCCGGCCGCTTTACGCCTCGTCGCGCGGCGCATTCATCCGCCGCTTCTCCACCGGCCGGCTTCCCACTACCGCCTCCACCGATCGCCGCCGTCCGCACTTGCGCCCTCCACCGGCCGGCCGAACTGCCCTCCCATCGGGCGCCCACCATCTTGGCTGTTACATCTGCGTGGATCGATGTAATTGGAGAGTGAATCTTGACATCTTGTGACTATTTTGCTTCTGTTGCTTTAGAGACTTCGGTGCGTTCTGTGATATGTGAATTATTATACAATGTTTGTAGTATACTGTTTGGGCCAGTTCCTCCTGATGCATTTGATGGAGATCCTTTGCCTTTTCTTGATTAATGTGAGGATTTCTAGATTTTTTTCTTTTTTAGGATTATTGTGATTTTCTTACCCTTAAAACAAATGAGGTGCCTTAAACATCACCGGCTGTTTTATTTATATAGATTTGAATATATCAAAAAATTTGCTGTCTTGAATGCTACTGTATACCCCAAAGCTGCAGTATTATCGACTATTTAGTAGGGGCATAGTTGAGGAAAACTGATTATGACATTAATAATTTGGTTTCAGCATTCTTATTCTCCATTTTTGAAACTACAAATTAGACAACAAACTGGACTGTGCTGAATTGACGAGATTATCTGGGTATATTGTATAACATAGGCTATCATTTAAGTGATTTATAGTTCTCTTGCACATTTGAACATGCAGCATGTTGTTCCTGCTACACTATACTGTGCGCACCTAATGGAGATCGACAGTTTTGATTGTTGCATCTGGCCAATTTAAATATGCTGAAATGCCTTTTCTCCATGTTTGCAGTTGAGCAATGAATCCCTTAGATCACTCTCCACCCTCGAGAAGCTAGAGGACCTTGCAATGGCATCTCTGTAATACTGACCATATTCATGTTATTGTGGCATCTCTGTATCAAAAAGATGCAGAAGAGGTAATTCTCACAGTACAGTTCATTCCTTAACTCATGCATTTTTTTCTTGTATGTTTTAGTTGATACAAGAACTGTAATGGGAAAAAAATTCATAACTTCTTATTTGCATATTTTGTGGACATCAATGAGCTTTGTCAAATTCAGTATCCAATCATTTTAGCCAAGCTACATGTGATATTTGTATAATGCAATTATTACTTTTCTCATCCTTTTGTTCTCTACATACAGACAATTGACGGAATAAAGAATGCAACATCAGTTCAGGTTGATGTTTCAGATATTGGAAGTCTTTCCGATCTTGTTTCGCAGGTATTTTGAGCTCTGATATTTAATTCCTGTATTGAACAAGTGCCCTTTTTCATCTTAGTATGTTACAAATGAGCGTAAGAGGCTAGACTTATGTGACAAACAAAAGTACCTTAACTATTGTCATTTTTTATCTTCTGTTTTCTTTTCTACAGTAAGCTTTTACTTACAGTTATGATAATGACTCCTTTGCAGTTCAGGATATAGATTTCCACCTTCTTTTTTGTCAAATATATTTTAATGTTTACCCCTGAATCCTTGAACTTGTTAATTGTTGCACTAATTTGCCATAGAATTTGTTGATGTGAGCTCCTCTTGCAGGTTGAAGTTGTAGTTAGCTTGCTGCCTGCTAGTTTTCATGCTGGGATTGCAAGAGTATGCATAGAGGTAGGCTTAAACCACTGTTGATGCCATATTGAAATTGTGGGATTTCTTCATCTGATTGAGTTACATTCCTGTATGACAGCACAAGAAGCACTTGGTCACTGCAAGCTATGTTGATGACTCCATGTCAAAGTTGGACCAAGCTGCAGAAGGAGCAGGTGTAACTATTCTCTGCGAAATGGGCCTAGATCCTGGCATAGGTACTTACTCTGTATAATGGTCAACCATGTACATTTAGATTAAAATAATTTGTTCCTGTATGGTGCATATGTTTATGACATTATTAGGGACTAAGACATGCCTAAAAAATGACGATGCAAGTATTATGTAATGGAGAAAAATGTTCTTTCACTATAGAGCAGTTTTACTTGTCGAAACAAGATATAAATGTATTTTCCATACACAGATCACATGATGTCAATGAAAATGATTGATGAAGCACATGCTCGAAATGGAAAAATAAAGGCATTTACCTCTTTCTGTGGTGGACTTCCATCTCCAGCTGCCGCAAATAATCCACTGGCTTATAAATTCAGGTAAATGTCTTTATCCTTCTATATAATTCTACTTACTCTAGTAGTATGATGAGGTCTCTACATGTGGAGTTTGTTAGTACAATATTGCATGCAACAAATTTTACAAGAAATACTAATGGTATCTTCTTTTCAGTTGGAATCCAGCAGGTGCCATCCGAGCAGGGAGAAATCTTGCTGTCTACAAATTTCTTGGAGAGATTGTCCAGGTAGACGGTAAGTTAGTTCGACCACAAAAGAGGAGTGGTTTTGGATTTGGTATGTATGTGATATGTACAACTTTTTATGCTTTGTGTATGTGGACTTCGTTTGTTGAACTTCAGACTTGTTGAATTTCGGACTTCGTTTGTGATATGTAAATTGTGGCTTGATAATGTGAATGTGAATTGTGGATGTGGATGTGAATTGTGAAATGTGGATGTAAATTGTGGCTTGATAATGTGGATGTGAATTGTTATTATTGAATTGTGAATTGTGGCTTGAAATATTACTGAAATGTGTATGTGAATTGTCGATGTGATTGTTATTATTGAACTTTGAATTGATAATTTGAGCTGGCTGTTTTGTGGCCAGGGTCTGGTACCTATCCCGAGAGTGCACTCGGGATAGACCCAGCCGCCACCTATCCCGAGTGTGCACTCGGGATAGACCCCGCCGCCACCTATCCCGAGAGTGCACTGGATAGACCCCTATCCCGAGTGTGCACTGGATAGACCTCGCCGCCACCTATCCCGAAAAGCGCACTCGGGATAGATGTTGACGCAGTCGCCGCCTCGTCCGCCACGCAGCGGTCCTCAATCCTAGCGCTATCCCGAGAGTGCACTCAGTATATATTTTTTCCCGAGAGTACACTCGGCATAGCCGATTTTCCCGATAAAATAACACCGAAAGTAATACGCCGAGTGTGCCCACTCGGGATAGGGTATCCCCAGTGTTTTATCCCCTATCCCGAGTGTGGAAAACACTCGGGAAAAATATCCATCCTTGTAGTGGGTACCACCAACAGAATCCTTGCGTCACGCCGCACCCGAACCGTCATCCCTCGGCCACTGGAGCACGCCAGAGCACCGTCGAACGTGTCGTCTTCTCCAAGTCCGGCCGCCAGCGCCACCGCTTCATCGTCGCCGTGCTCGAGCTTCCGGAGCCGTCGGATCTTCAATGGAGCGTCGAGATTGGTCCACGTCGCCGGCTGAGGTAGGTTGTTAGTTCGCTGACACGTGGCGCCACGTGGGCGTGATTGGCGACATGGCGCCGAGGTGGCGCTATGTGGTACCGAAGTCACCAGACGTAGGTAGGCGCTGACACCGACAAATATGCGGCCCACTGTCGAGGACACAAGCCCACGGACGCCGGTCGACCAACGAAAAACCCAGATTTTCTTTTACAAAAATAAATCGATAAATTCGGATTTATGAATTTAGTGATTTTTCAGGAATGTCAAAACTTCAAAATGCAATAACTTTTGCATACGAACTCCGATTTGGGTGATTCAAATTTCCAAAAATTTGTAAAATTGAGATCTATCTAATGGTGGCTTTTATTTGAATTTTTGAGTTTGTTTGTTCTTTGGTTTTGGTTTTTATTTGCTTCCTCTCTCGACTCGCGTAGACGTTGAATTGTGCGACGCTTCGGAGGAGGAGCTACCAACTCAAGAACAGTTTCTAGACCACGACCAGGAGCTTAACCAAGGCAAGTTGTGCTTTGATCTTGTTGCACCCATAAATTAGATTGCATGCTATTTTGATTTACCTTATCACTTGTTATTTTATGTGTATAAATGATTTCAACATAAATTTGGATTTAGCTATCGTACCAATTGAATTACACCCTACCTTGCTAGTTGTATGCCATGATCTACTTGTCACCTTAGGTTGGTTTACTATAGTTGGTTAATAATGAAATCAACATGGATGGTTAGAACGAGCTAGAGTGCTTAGCCACACCACGTCATCACATGTACATGAAAGGTTGATTATTAATTTTGACTAATGGAATATGGAAAAATGATGATAACTTGTGTGTCATGTGTGGTCACACAAAGAGATTGAGTTGTCGTGGCGGGGAGGTCACACAACGATGTTAATTTGTGAATTGCACGTGGTGCTTGGTAATCAACCGGGTGGTAATCACTTTAGATTGAAGCAAGTGGAAGGGGCAAGTGTGCCAGGGTGGGCTCGGTGGAGCTAAGGGTATGTGTAAGTCTTGCTTTAATCAATCCTAAGGACTTAACCTTGCGAGCCTTTGACCTGAGTCTATCATGCAACCACATGTCTGTTATGGGGCAGCCTACCTGACTAATTTGCAAATGCTTAACTTGAGTGCTATCGTGGTCGTGTGGGACCCGGGTGGTGGTAACCAGTCCATGCTTGGGTGGCTCACATGGCGCAAGAGGGGGGCCCTGTCGTGGCGGTGTAACCCTTCAGTGTTGAAACCTTAGCGGGTAGCACTGGGTTAAGAGGATGCATTGTAAAGGCTTTGTTATAATCGTTCACCTGTGTGGTGCATGGTTGTATCATGTGGGTAAAGTGCATAACCTCTGCAGAGTGTACAAACTATTCAGGTAGCCGTGCTCACGGTATTGAGCAATGCTCGGGAATTACACTCAAGGGGTAGTTAATTAAAATGGACAACTGGATGGGATGGCAGGATGCCTTGTGGATGATGGAACTTGACTTAGGATGAAAACTTGGTTTACTTGAGAATCAATGAATCTACTTACTTGTTATTGTTTGTTTTACTGTCTTTTCAATCTATGTATCGTATATGTTTGAAAATGCTGCTTACTGCTTATGAACCACTTAGCCATTCCTTTGGAATAAGCCTGCATATAGCTATGATAGAATTGCATTTTGTGCACAACTTGTTGAGTACGTGTTGGTGTACTCACCCTTGCTTAACAACCAACAACAGTGGAGGAGTCAGCGCCTGTGTTGGAGGAGGATTTCCAGGTGGATACGAGTCACTAGGCCAAGCCTTGTCAGTCGCCTGTGGTGTACTGATGAGTCACTACGTCTTCTACTGTGTTTCCGCTGCATTCGTTTTACTTTATCTTAGACTTTGCCCATGAGGCTGAATAAATGTAAGTGATCATAAGATCATGCACTAGTTATATTCAATAAATAAAGTCTTATTATTCTTATCGTTGTGTATGATATGATGCTTACCAATGTTAAGCTGTGTGCACTAGCGATTGATCCTGGGACTAGTGCGATAAAACACAGTGGATTCGAATTGGTGAATTCGGGTCCTCACAGAGGTGGTATCAGAGCATACTGACTGTAGGACTTGGCCCTAGTTGGTAGAGTGTCCAAAACTATTTTCTAAAGGAAAAATCTAAACTGGATTAATACAAACCTCTCAACTCATCTCATTCTCCACTCCGTACCTTTGCTAAAATTTTCATTACCTTTCTAAAATTGGACGAGGACTTAACTACTTCTCCTTTAAATAGATGAGGATGGTCCAAGAGTACGGGGAGCAGGAGGGAGGTTACGCAGCAGAGCTATGGCGCATGATGAGGATGCTCGGAGGCTTCGACAGGCCGATCTACCGAGGGGAGACCATAGTACGTGCCGGACTCGACATTGGCTGGAGGGTTCAGATTACGATCTACGCACGAGCAAGGGCAAGAGGAAGTCGTTCCATCCGCATCACCGTTAGGAGATCTACGCCCGAGGCCGGGATCCAGGCGGCAGCACGTTTGGCGATGAGACAACTTGCTCGTACCTACCCCCGAGAGTTGGAAGGCACTGTGTTTCGACATCATCCACGCCGAGACAACCGTCTTGACCGAGCGCCGATAGTGGAGGAGGACGCCACTGTTACTCACCTAGTGAGATATGTCATTGCTCAGGAGGACGCCCTTGATGATATGGTTCTGGAGCTGCGGAGATCCCGAGAGGAGGCCTGAGGAGGCGTCGGCTCTGAGGAGGTTTTGGATCGCCTCCGAGGGTCCATGAGTTGGAGGATGCATTATTTGGACCTGAGCCAGAGCCGAGATGGAGCTACACGACTCCCTAATCCCGAGATGCACCGAGTCGACCTCAAGGATGAGAAACTTAGGATTGTTGAGACTCGAATGTTGAGTCGCGTCCATAAGATAGCATTACCAATTGTAATAGACGTTAAGGTTGAGTGTTTAGTTTGGATTTTATTGTTTGCTGAGTGTGCAGTATGCGTTGCAAAGCTTTTAGGCTTATGTAAGCAACCATACCAAGTTATTCAATAAAATGATAAAGTTGTTTAATTTGGGTTAAACCTGTTTTCCCCGCTTTAGAGATTCTTATATCTCATCTGTGCTACTTCTACCCCCTCCTAACCTAAACAGATGGTGAATACTCGCGGCAACAATGGAGCGTCAGGAAGTGGCCTTCGCCGGAATGACAGTCCCAACAATGGTGGAACACCACCGCAACCAAAGACCACCAAGAGAAGTGCGAATTTGGGAGCTTTTATAGTCACAAGACTCATTTTATGCAAACAATGATGCAACAAATGCAAAACATGGCCAACCAAGCTATGGGACATAACAATATGCAACAAGGCAATAATGCGCCACGCTCACTCGAGGTTGTCGACTTATGAGAACCCGCCCACCAACCTTTTCAGCAACACTAATCCTTTAGAGGCCGATGATTGGTTGAGGACCATTGAGAGGAAGTTGCACATCACGCAAAGGCGAGGGCAACGAGAAGGTGTTGTATGCTTCACACCAACCGGAAGGATCTGCGCCAGAATGGTGGGAGAACTATCACACAGCACATGAAGCCCCACAGGAGATCTCTTGGGAGGAGTTTTCAGCTGCTTTCCGCCAATACCATGTGCCGGAAGGAATGATGGATCATAAGAAGGAAGAATTCAGGGCTTTGAAGCAAGGAGGCCACCAAGGCGTAATACGAACAAGTTTACTCAGTTGGCACGTTATGCACCAGAAGATGTAGCTACAGACAAGGCTAGGCAATCCCGTTTTATGAAAGGCTTAAACTCTGGATTGCAGGTGGGACTTATCACCCACAACTTCCCTGATTTTCAGGAGTTGGTCAATAAAGCTTTGATTCTTGAGGATAAGCGCAAGGAATTGGGTGAAGATCGTAAGCACAGGATGGCTACTCAGGCAGGGCGACCTAACCATCTTAGACTAAGAATGACACCGCAACAGTTTGCCAAAATCCAACCCCAATGGACCAACAAGACATCAACTCCATCATCTCACCCCAATAATCAGAATTTTCAAACACTAGCACATGGAGGAAATGCACCATCAGGAAGCCAGCAGTCTGCTGTTAAGAAATGCTTTTCTTGCAATGAGCCAGGACATTTCGCTAACAAGTGTCCTAAGAAAGGGAATATTACGCCAGTTCATTTTAACTTGGGTACTACCCCAGCTAAAGCTCCAGTGACAGGAAGTAACCGAGTGCCAGTGTAATCAGGAGCGTCGCCCCAAACAACAATGCATGGAAGGATTAATCACATCGCTGCTGATGGAGCTCAGGAAGCAACAGACGTCGTACTGGGTAAGTTCTTGGTTAACTCAGTACCAGCTACAGTTTTATTTGATTCTGGAGCTTCACATTCGTTTGTTTCCCGAAGTTTTGTATTGAAAAATGGATTTGCTGTTACGAATCTTAAATGTGTGCTTTTAGTCAAAGCCCCAGGATCTGAATTTCGATCTAGCCTTGGGTGTTTGGGAGTTAAGTTGCTTATGAATGGGATAGAGTTCCTAGCAAATCTTATCCTATTAGATACCCAAACCTTGTATGTTATCCTAGGAATGGATTGGCTTTCCAAGCATAATGCTGTTTTAGATTGTGGCCAAAGAATGGTGACCCTAGAAAGCCCTAACGGCAAGAAAGTGGAAGTGCATGCAACCGCAGTTCGTGATGGTCAGTTAATGGTCAATGGTGTGAAGGTTGCTAACCTGGAAGATGTGCCAGTAGCTAGAGAATTTCCCGAAGTATTCCCTGAAGATTTACCAGGCATGCCGCCGGATCGAGACATCGAATTCGTTATTGAGTTAGTACCTGGAACAGCACCGATAGCAAAGAGGCCATATCGGATGCCAACCGATGAGCTAGTTGAGATGAAGAAGCAAACAGAGGAATTGCTGGAGAAAGGTTTCATTCGGCCAAGTTCTTCCCCGTGGGGAGCGCCGGTTTTGTTCGTCAGAAAGAAGGATGGAAGCTTAAGGATGTGCATCGATTATCGTGCACTTAATGAGGTAACAATCAAGAATAAGTACTCTCTCCGAGGATTGATGATTTGTTTGATCGCTTGAAAGGAGCAAGCAGCTTTTCCCAAGATAGATCTTCGATCGAAGTTATCATCGCTAAGGATTAGAGCGGAGAATATTCCGAAGACCGCATTCTCAACCAGTTATGGACATTATGAGTTCACAGTTATGTCATTTGGATTAACCAATGCCCCGGCCTATTTCATGAACCTCATGAATAAGGAATTCATGGAATATTTGGATAAGTTTGTGGTCGTCTTTATTGATGATATCCTTGTGTATTCCAAGTTGGAAGAAGAGCGTGACAAGCATTTGAGATTGGTTTTGGAAAGGTTGCGTGATCAGCAATTATATGCCAAGTTTAGCAAGTGTGACTTTTGGAAGGAGGTGGAATTCCTTGGCCATGTAATGACCACTAAAGGAATTGCCGTGGATCCAAGTAAAGTGGAAGCTGTGTTGCATTGGGAGCAACCGAAGATGGTTACACAGATCCGTAGTTTTCTGGGAATGGCGGGATATTACCGTCGATTCATAGAAGGATTTTCGACGATTGCGAGACCTCTTACGCAATTGTTGAAAAAGGAGAAGAAGTTTGCATGGACGCATGAGTGCGAGAATAGTTTTCAAGAATTAAAGGAGAGACTAACATCTGCCCCTGTGTTAGTATTGCCGGATGTGCAAAGTAGCTTTGATATTTATTGTGATGCCTCAAGGCAGGGTCTTGGATGTGTATTGATGCAGAATGGCAAGGTGGTGGCCTCACGATCAAGGCAAGTATACGCATGAAGGAAATTACCCAACGATGACTTGGAATTAGTGGTCAGAGTACATGCTTTAAAGATATGGCGCCATTATCTCATTGGAAATAGATGTGAGATATATACGGACCATAAGAGTTTGAAGTATATATTCACGCAGTCGGATCTTAACATGAGACAGAGGAGGTGGTTGGAATTGATAAAAGATTATAATGTTGGAATCCATTATCATCCCGGAAGGCTAATGTGGTGGCCGACGCTTTGAGTCGAAAGAGCCATAGTGTGAATTCGCTGGTAGTAAGTGAGCAATGAGAGTTGTGTGAAGAATTTTGGTTGGGATTGGAAGTTGTGCCGCAAGGATTTATTGCTGCTTTGGAAGTGAAGCCAACCTTGGAGGATCAAATCAGGGATAAGCAGAGTAAGGATGAGAAAATCAACAAGATCAAGTCCAAGAAGGATAAAGGGTTAGCTGAGGATTTCTCGGTAGATGAGCAAGGAACCCAGTGGTTCAAAGGTCGGATTTGTGTGCCGAACGAAAAAGAGCTCAAGCAGTTGATTCTTGAGGAGGCTCACGATTCTAAGTATTCTATTCATCCAGGAAGTGCCAAGATGTATCAGGACCTTAAAGGGAGATTTTGGTGGCCTAACATGAAACGTGAAGTCGTGGAGCATGTAGCATTGTGTGACGTATGCCAGAGGGTGAAGGCGATGCATCGGGTTCACCGGATTGTTGCGCCATTGAAGATTCCTAATGGAAGTGGAGGAAATTGGAATGGATTTTATCACAGATTGCCCAAGACTCGAGAGGGTATGACTCCATATGGGTGATCATTGACCGTTAACTAAAGTCACCACTTCTTCCCGGTGAAGACGACCTATTCGGGAGATAAATTGGCGTAATTATATATGTCGAGGATTGTGTGCTTGCATGGTGTGCCCAAGAAGATCGTGGTCGGATCGAGGCACCCAATTTACCTCAAGATTTTGGGACAAGCCGCATGAAGCGATGGGCACTCGCTGAATTTTAGCACCGCATATCATCCATGCATGATGGTCGACCGAGAGGGTTAATCGATTTTGGAGGATATGTTGAGAGCGCAGCGATATCGTGACAAAGACTCTTGGGATAAATGTTTGCCATATGCGGAGTTCGCTTATAACAATAGTTACCAAAGCTAGTTTGCAAATGTCACCATATGAAGCATTGTATGGACGAGCCTGTCAGCACTCGTTGAATTGGAATGAGACAGGAGAGCGTTCGGTGTTTGGACCTGAGATTCTTAGGGAGGCCGAAGAGCAAGTAGCCATGATCAGGGAAAGATTGAAAACATCTCAGTCAAGGCAGAAGAGTTATGCTGTAGGATCGAAATATACTGATTTAGCAATCAGAGGGGGGGTGAATGATTGCGCGGAAGCTAAAATCAAAATTTTGACTTTTGAAACACCCCAAACAAACTCAGATTGCTTAATTTGTATTCAACAAGAACCTTATTGCATCGCATCAAATTTGCACATGTATGTCGGACCAAACTTCGCCGGACAGAGAGTTGCACGTATGACGGACTAAACTTCACTTCGGACAAGAATTGCATGTGTATGACGGACAAAATTTCGCCTCTGATATGTGTATGACGGACAAAATGAAAACAGCCTAACATATGTTCACTAAAACAAAAATTCCCAAAGATCCAACCGTTGGAATGATGTGAAATTTTAACTGTAGAAACTAGACTTGATTCCAAAGCTAACCCAAAAAGAATCAACTCAATCGGATCTATGGATCTAAAGTTATGACCATCGCAAGACAGCTAAAACAAATCCCGATCTAATATGACGGACCCAATTCAGACTAGTGACGGACAAAACTTAAAAACAAGTTTACTTAAGATCCAACCGTTAGATTGATATGAAAATTTAACTGTATAAACTAGATTGGATTATGAATCAAACCCAAGAAAAATCAACTCGATCGGATCTACAGATTAAAAGATATTACTTTCGCAAGATGACTGAATCAGGTGATGACGGAAATTGATTTCAACAGCTATGACGGACCAATCTTCAGATGCAGCGACGGACCAAAACGTAATTACTTACGCCGGACTAAACTTCTCATGATGCTACAGCCATGCTGGTCTTCAGAAGCTTTTCTTGGCATGTATGCTTGATCAAGATCTAAACCCTAGAACCAGAAAAACTTCTCTCACAATGCACAAACCACCGTAAATAACTTTTTGGAAGATTGATTTTTATTTCATTGTCTAAAGTACTCCAACACAAGAGTACAAACCCTAATTCCTTGCACACGGCACAGAAACCAAAAAACTAGAAAACCCTAGTCTGGACGCTTGAAAATAAACAGAGGACACCTCCCCCTATTTATACAGAGCAACCACAACTAGATAGAATACAACTCTACTCCCAACATGGAAAGAGTCCGTATCTATCTCAACTTGGCCCAACATGGCCGAAAACAATTCCTTGCACGCATGAACAGCCCACCTGCTGCAAATACGTGACTAACCAGCCTTCATATGCATGTTCTCTAGCCCGAACGTCCCGCATGACATCCTTGACCACCAAGACCTCGATTCCTCCTCGAACCTAGTCTCGAACCTCGCCTCCATGAACCTAGTTCGGCCCCGCCATCGACCACGCTCGCCTCGAGCAACACTCGCACATGAAGTAACAAACAACGCGTCTCGAGCATAAGTCCACGACTTGACTCAAGATTAATCCATGCAACCACTCACACGAAAGTGCATTGCATTAAGCAAAACCATTATGCTATCCCCAAAGATAATCAAATGAACATTTGAGCATAGGTCCACCACTTGCCTCAAAACAACCCATGCAACCACTCACATGAGTGCATTGCATCAAGCAAACTCCATCATGCTATCACCAAAGATGATAATCATCTCAACATAGCACATGCACAAGTACCACACATGCCATAACCAAAATCACTTTACAATGCCAATTTCACCATTAAACCAATTTTTCATCACATGATCTCACATATGCGGATAATCGCCGTCGTGATTTGAGTTTTGAACCCGATGATTTCGTATATCTCAGAGTTACTCCCCTTAAAGGCGTAAAAAGGTTTCATGTCAAAGGGAAGCTTGCACCTAGGTATGTTGGGCCATTCAAGATTCTGAGCCGCCGAGGAGAGGTTGCTTACCAGTTGGAGTTGCCCCAGTCGTTAGCAGGAGTCCATGATGTGTTCCATGTGTCACAGCTCAAGAAATGTCTTCGAGTGCCAGCTGAGCAGACGCCGTTGGAGGCTATTGAGTTGCAGGAAGATCTGACCTACAAGGAGCACCCGATCAAGATTTTGGATGTGATGGAGCGTAGGACCAGAAACAAGTCCACCCGCTTTTGCAGAGTTCAATGGAGTAATCATTCGGAAAATAAAGCAACCTGGGAGCGTGAGGAAGATCTGAAGGTAGAATTTCCAAACCTATTCTCTAGTCAGCCTTAAATCTCGGGGTCGAGATTTCGTTAAGGGGGGGAGGTTTGTAACATCCCAAAATTTCAGCTTTTCAATTAAATAATATTATTTTGTTGCTAAATATGATTTTTGTGAATTTTCAGAATTTATTTGGATTTTCTGAGATTTATTTGAATTAATTGAATTATTAAATATGGCCTTTTGTTGAGGAATAATTATAAAAAGAATTATTTTAAATAAAGTTTTGCTAAAAATATTTTATTTAAATCCAGAATGTCCCAAAGTATTTTTGAGATTTTTCTTGAATTTTTCTAGTATGTTTACCACTCCAAATAAATAAAATGATTTTCTGATTATTTAAAATGGAAAAGTCGGAAAATCGCTATGTATGATTGATTGGCCGCAATTTCACCATCGCGGCAGGTCGGGATTTAGGGATTATCGCGATCGTTGATCTCGATCCAACGGCCTTTATCACTGCGGCGATATTAGAAAACCCAAAGCGCCCCGTCTGTCAATCTTGATCGACCGGCCAGGCTCATCGCTCTCGAAGTCGGTCTCTCGCCGCGGACGAAGTCGAACATCGCCGCGCCATTGCACTTTCCTTTCTCGCCACGCCGTCTTTGGGTATATAAGGCACCGGATCCCTACCCCGAGACTCACCTTGAGCCACCGCGCTTTTCCTCTCGCACCGCCGCCGGAGAGTCACCAGAAAGCCGCCGCCACCGCCGAGTTCTCGGCGATTGCGCCGCGGTACGCCATCGCCGAACCCCAACCGCCGCAGACCGTACCACTAACGGAATCCTTGCGCCACGCCGCACTCCAAACCGTCTATCCTCGCCATCGAGCACGCCGGAGCGCCGTCGAACGTGTCGTCTTCTCCAAGTCCGGCCGCTAGCGCCACCGCTTCATCGTCGCCGTGCTCGAGCTTCCGGAGCCGTCGGATCTTCAATGGAGCATCGAGATTGGTCCACGTCGCCGGCTGAGGTAGGTTGTTAGTTCGCTGACACGTGGCGCCATGTGGGCCGCATTGCTGACATGGCGCTGAGGTGGCGTCATGGCGCCGAAGTCACCGCACGTGTGCACGTGCACGACAAATGCGTGCCCAGTTGTCGTGACACAAGCCCACCGGACGCTGCAGGTCGCCCAAAGCTAAAACCCAGATTTTCTTTCACAAAAATAAATCGATAAATTCGGATTTATGAATTTAGGGATTTTTCAGGAATTTCAAAACTTCAAAACGCAATAACTTTTGCATACGAACTCCGATTTGGGTGATTCAAATTTCCAAAAATTTGTAAAATTGAGATCTATATAATGGTGGATTTTATTTGAATTTTTGAGTTTGTTTGTTCTTTGGTTTTGGTTTTTATTTGCTTCCTCTCTCGACTCGCGTAGACGTTGAATTGTGCGACGCTTCGGAGGAGGAGCTACCAACTCAAGAACAGTTTCTAGACCACGACCAGGAGCTTAACCAAGGCAAGTTGTGCTTTGATCATGTTGCACCCATAAATTAGATTGCATGCTATTTTGATTTACCTTATCACTTGTTATTTTATGTGTATAAATGATTTCAACATAAATTTGGATTTAGCTATCGTACCAATTGAATTACACCCTACCTTGCTAGTTGTATGCCATGATCCACTTGTCACCCTAGGTTGGTTTACTATAGTTGGTTAATAATGAAATCAACATGGATGGTTAGAACGAGCTAGAGTGCTTAGCCACGCCACGTCATCACATGTACATGAATGGTTGATTATTAATTTTGACTAATGGAATATGGAAAAATGATGATAACTTGTGTGTCATGTGTGGTCACACAAAGAGATTGAGTTGTCGTGGCGGGGAGGTCACACAACGATGTTAATTTGTGAATTGCACGTGGTGCTTGGTAATCAACCGGTGGTAATCACTTTAGATTGAAGCAAGTGGAAGGGCAAGTGTGCCAGGGTGGGCTCGGTGGAGCTAAGGGTATGTGTAAGTCTTGCTTTAATCAATCCTAAGGACTTAACCTTGCGAGCCTTTGACCAGAGTCTATCATGCAACCACATGTCTGTTATGGGGCAGCCTACCTGACTAATTTGCAAATGCTTAACTTGAGTGCTATCGTGGTGGTGTGGGACCCGGGTGGTGGTAACCAGTCCATGCTTGGGTGGCTCACATGGCGCAAGAGGGGGGCCATGTCGTGGCGGTGTAACCCTTCAGTGTTGAAACCTTAGCGGGTAGCACTGGGTTAAGACGATGCATTGTAAAGGCTTTGTTATAATCGTTCACCTGTGTGGTGCATGGTTGTATCATGTGGGTAAAGTGCATAACCTCTGTAGAGTGTACAAACTATTCGGATAGCCGTGCTCACGGTATTGAGCAATGCTCGGGAATTACAGTCAAGGGGTAGTTAATTAAAATGGACAACTGGATGGGATGGCAGGATGCCATGTGGATGATGGAACTTGACTTAGGATGAAAACTTGGTTTACTTGAGAATCAATGAATCTACTTACTTGTTATTGTTTGTTTTACTGTCTTTTCAATCTATGTATTGTATATGTTTGAAAATGCTGCTTACTACTTATGAACCACTTAGCCATTCCTTTGGAATAAGCCTGCATATAGCTATGATAGAATTGCATTTTGTGCACAACTTGTTGAGTACGTGTTGGTGTACTCACCCTTGCTTAACAACTAACAACAGTGGAGGAGTCATCGCCCGTGTTGGAGGAGGATTTGTGTGGATACGAGTCACTAGGCCAAGCCTTGTCGGGCCGCTTGTGGTGTAATCGATGAGTCACCACGCCTTCTACTTTTTCCGTCAAGATTCGCTTTTACTTTATCTTAGACTTTGCCCGTGAGGTCAATAAATGTAAGTGATCATAAGATCATGCACTAGTTATATTCAATAAATAAAGTCTTATTATTCTTATCGTAGGTATGATATGATGCTTACCAATGTTAAGTTTGTGTGCACTAGCGATTGATCTTGGGACTAGTGCAGAAACTCTGGATTCGAATTGGTGAATTGGTCCTTACAGCCATGTGGGCTCGCCTGGCCGGTATGCGTTCGTTTCGCTCGATCGCCAGTATGCCTAAATCCGGCTAAGCCGCTTGGGCCTATTACTTTACTACGAAGAGGGTACCCTTGCAAAGTACAACCGACAAGAGCCCCTGGCCGCCCCGAACACGCTAGTTGCCTTTTCGCACCCTATTTAATGCTAGTGCGTTCTTGGATGGGCCCACCACCTCTGCGCACGCAGCCACTTCGGTCCTCCCCACTTCTGCCGATTTTTCTTGGGACCCGAAACGTCGTGCCTTTTGCCCGTTCACGAACCGTCTTCGTGGGGTGTCTATATATTTGCATACCCCCACTCAATGGCTCATGCCTCCTGATCTTCTTCACATTTCGCCCTTTGCTCTTTCGCTTCTTTCGCTTGAAGTACTTTGCTTCTGCTCCGATGGTCCAGCCTCTTCTCTCTTCCACCGCCGGCCAGAGCCGGGTGGATTTCGTCACCGGGATGGCACCCGAGGGCTCCCTTCGCCCTCACTAGGGGACGGTCATGCCATCCTACGAGCCAGGGGAGATTATTGTCTTCACTTGGGGACTCGTGGTGGGCTTGGTGCCACCATTCTCTGAATTCTTCCTAACTATCCTCCATTTTTACGAGATTCACCATCTTCATCTTTCCCCCAACTCCATTGTTCTTCTTTCCACCTTCGCTTACCTTTGCGAGATGTTCATGGGGATAATGCCCAATCTCCCCCTCTTTCTCTACTTCTTCACCGGCCGCATCACTCCCGACAGCGGGGTCGCAGGGAGTTGCCACTTCCACCTCCGCGATGGGTCGGTCCCCCGCTACATTCCCTTCCAGCCACGCTCCAACTGGAAGAACTGGCGGAGCTACTGGCTCAACGTCGGCGACGACAGCGGGGTCGACCTTCTTGAGGTGCCCTGTGAGCGGGTGGTAGTCCGCGAGAGCTGGAGCTCGCCCATCGAGGAGACGACAGAGCTCCTAGCGATGGTGGCCCGCATCGATCAGTTGCGGGGCGCCAGCCTTATTGGGACGCTGGTAGTCCAAGACTTCGTGGCTCAGAGAATCACCATCGCCATCGCTACCCCGCATGGCAAGATATTGTGGACGCATTTACATGACGCGACGCATACCCGCAGAAGTCTTCTTACTCTTCTTCTTGAATGCATATTATTCTTCATGGTCACCATCAGCTAACATTTCTGTCTTCTTATTTTGGTGCCAGGTGAGGGAAACCTGAATGGTGCTACCCTCTCCCGGTGGTTATCTCAGGCCGATTTCACGCAGGCCGACCGGCTCGAGTTTCCTACGAGGTCTTCCGCCTGCGGATCTGGAGTCCTCAGAACGCCTCCAGATCATCCAATCGTTCCCTGCGATGGACTCCATCGTCTCCGCTGCGGTGCCACCGCTGCCCCTTGGTGATCAGGACCACTTCAGCCACAATCGAGCGCAGGAAAACGGCCGACGCTCCAATGCTCGGGCGCGACCCCAAGAGGGTTCTGACGGAGCCCCATTTTCGCCGCCGCCGCTTCGCCACTTCGCCAAGCACGCCTGAAGTGGTGACATCATCATCTCGGGCGCCACGCCGCCGCTTCCTCCAGTTGCCGCGCCGACGCCAACTTCACACTGTGGCACCGCCTCTCCACGGTTAAAACTCGTGGCGCCAGCCTCCAGGGGCCGAGCCCAACCATCAGCAGGTGTCCGCCGAAGCGGGCTTATGGTGGCGTTACCTCTTCACTTCAAGTCGCCTCGAGGGCGGATCGCCAGTGCCCCGCCTGGCAGACATCCGCAGCTGGCCAAGGGCGCGCGGCACTTCACTCAAGGGCGCACGGCAGCCCGGCCACCAGTTGACGCCGTCGACCAGAGCTTCGCCTCACCACCTCGATCGCTTCCAAATTACCACGCCATCGACCAGACGCTGCCGCTAAGCTTGGCGAGAGGCCATGCCATGAAGCACTCTCCTCACGGCAGCCTCCCAACGCGAAGTCCGCATGACACAGCAAGTGGAGATGCTGCGCGGGGAGCTGGAGAGGACAGAGGCACAGCGGACCCAAGAGAGGGCCACCGGGGTGACCTTACTCGCCTAGACGCATGAGGCTGAGGCAGCGCAGAGGGAGGCAGCGGAGGGCGCTGCCCAACATCGCGACCATGCTCTGGTCATCATACCAGAGCATGGCGAGGGTCTTGACGCCGCTGAGGGTGGACCTTCGTGAGTCGCCGGAGCCACAAAGAATGCAAGACGCCCATCGCACCACCCGTCACCGATGTATTTCTCCGGCTCACTACCGCCATGGCCGCCCTTCCGGCCCAGAAGGGCGAGGTTGCCGTGGCCACCACGACCTTTGTGCTGGCGTGCTACACTAGCCACGATGCCGCCTTCAACCCAATGACTATCGCGGATGGCATTGAAGGCGACGAAGCCCATGTGCAGGCATGCGTGCAAGAGGACGCGGAGCGCGTCGTCAGCATGATGGTAGCGGAGGCCCCAGACCTTGGCGCGGCGGCAATGGAGCCGGAGGCCGAAGATGGTGACGGGGGCATCGAAGTCGTCAACGGCGACTGATGGCCCGGGCCGCCTTCTTTTGTTTTCTTTATTTCTTTTTTGTTCCTATTTTCGTATGCCAGAACAATATTAGCAATTGTAATGAAGTTGGCATATTTTGGATTCACCTGGACATGTTCATTTGTTCGCATTTTGGATATGCTTGCTCAACTCAATCTTCTATGCCATCACCTCACTTTGTCATGATGCTAACCTAAGCAATTAGGTTAGCCGATACTTAGGCATTCTTGAGTGATTGCAATATCACAATGTGGATTATGCAAAGCATGCGTAACGAGACAAGCAAAGTCTTAAGTTTCGTAAGGGTGTCACCGACACCGCCCTTCTTGGAACTTATATTCTCGCGATCTCTTGAACTCCGATCCGCAGCTCATACAAGAACAAGGAAGCGAAGCCTCAGAGCGGTATCTGCCCATGCGGTGTCATGGAGACAAAGAAGCGTGCTTGTTGAGCCGAACTGCAAAAGTGCGAGCCGTGGTTTGAGTCACTGCACACTGCAGACTTTGGCCACTGTCCTCGAGACACAAGCTACTGGCATTTTTTTATCAACAAGGAGCCATCAGTTACCAGTGAGCCACGATCACACGCATAATTCAACCCAACAGGTTGATTTAACACTCATACCAGGGTACCCCACAAAGAAAGTATACATGCTCAGATGTCTCTCACCATCCGGGTTCGAGCCCAGATCGGCGATGTCACGGAGGCGGAGAGGATAGTACCAAGTCTCTGCTTCCGCAAAGAAGATGGGATTATCATTGAATATTAGGTTGGCAGATCGCCAATAAATCGCCTTGGGCCCGACCTAGCCCCAAGGAGCCCCGGCGACTTTGACTTCACCAGTCTCCTAGGGCGCTTCGACTTTGGTCACGGTCGTGCCCACGCCGCCCGACCAAAGCAGTGGTCGAGCCCCAAGGGCTTCAAATGACGACCTCGCCACATCACCGGCTTGGCTTAAGTCGGGTCACTCGCCTGCGGACGCGAAACCATGCCGGGACAGTGGTTTTTCTCAAGGTGGCCAGGGGCCATCAATCAAGCACCCGGCCCACCACCCCGCCAGTACAAGGAAGAAGCGACTTCAACTTGAGGCGACGCCAAGGCACTAAGACTTAACGACGCCAAGATCTCGACAAGCAGTATGGCAGGCTACTTTTTCCAATGAGGCACCATCCCTTGTGTCACTAACCCGCATGGGTAAACAAAGAACCCGTCAACACCAGATCGAAGATCAAGGCTTCGGGCATAGCATACCCCTACTTCTTTTCTCCAACTTCGTGTAACCTCGCCCTCCGACTATATAAAGGAGGCAGGTCCCCAAAGAATGGGGCAATTCCTCATTCTTCCATATCCCACCTCGCTTGTTTCTCCCGACCAATGACCGACGGAGTTCTCGACCTTCGCTGCTCGGACGAGAACTAAGGGCCCGTCCTAGTCCTGCATGTAATCCGCCATACCCCGATCAACGAGATCCACCGCCACAACCGAAGTAGGACGCTCGTCCGAACCAAGATAAATCGAGTCTCCTCACCGATCCAAAGGTTCATCCGAGGCCTTTCGCTTAACCATTCGGGAGAGGGGCGCGATCCCATATACTTACAACTGCTGCTTTGCTATACGAACACCGACCGCTGGCGCTGTAGGGCCTTTGCGGCCATCTCCGTGATCTTCATATTCTGCCTCCTCCTCGATGGTCTTTCACCAACGACGGCGCGAGCTTGACGAAGTTCACGCCAGAGCAGAGCTCGACCATTTTCCTCGACTTCCCCACCCCCGAGGGGTCTTTTCTGCTCGCCGCCTCCAAGCTTGCCGACAAAGCTTTACGGCACAGAAAATTGAGGCCTCAGATGGTTTGGGCTTGGCGAACCTCAGACGACTCGGAGCAAATACTGCCCGCCTTCGTGATACGCCCGCATGCGCCCTGCGGCGCACGCCAGCTCGCTTTCAATCGGGTTAAGGGTCTGAAAGCACTTGCGCCGACTAGCTTTAGTCTCACGAAGCGCTCGCTGGTCAGCGCTCAAGATACCCACTTGAGTCAAGGCCCCAACCAGCCATTGTATCCCTTGCAAACGGTAATCTCTCGACCCAGTGTTACTACCACGCCTCGTGGCTACGGCTATAAGTAGTATGTGGAAGAAGGAAGTGCATGCGCGAGATTACCCGTGGTCGACTTGGGACACGCTGGATTTCTAAGTCACCGTGCATTCGCGGTTTTTTTTGGTTGCTAACACCGACCTACGCCAGAACCTTGCGTCTCTTGAGAGCTATGGTCGCTGATGAGTGTTAACAACGAGGAAAAATGCAAAGCATTCAAAGAAACTCCCAAAGTTCACAAAGATGGAATATTTACATGCGCCAGCCCTCAAAAAAAGCAAGATGCGTGCACCCGAAAGCTCATCCGGCCAAGTCCTCACATCCTCGAGTCGCTGCTGTTCGTGATCGATCACGACCTCACTTTCGCCACTATCTCCGCCGCCGGCCGACTCTAGCTCCGCTACCGGTCTCGCCCCTTCGACTCGCCGATGGTCGCGTCGTCGATATGCATTATGGCCGGTACAACAGTTAGACATACTCCGCCACGACACGGGCGCACTTCGCTTCATCGCGAGCCGAAAGGCCAGCAGAAGAAGTGGGGCAGTTGGCCAGACGTTATCGCTGATAGGCCGAGGGCGATGCATCTCGTCAGGCCCGGCGGCCCGGCAGATCCACTCCTAAGGGCCTCAAGCTTCGCCATGCTCTCTCAAGGTCAACCAAGCACGCTCATAAGATCATCGCCAGGTACACCGCTCTTCGTGCACCCCGGGCGAAGTTCTTCTCCGTGGCACCGCCTGAACCGAGGTGCTCAGGCCACGCTACTGTGAGCTTTCCTCCAAAGCTCGATCCAGTGCTCATTGTCATGACATTTCCGCTTCATAGCCGCCGCACTGAACTGACCGCAGGAGGCTTCAACCGCTGCTACACACAGACGCGGCCGGGCGCCGGAGGACTCCCCCACGGACCGGTTGACCGGAGGTTTCGGCGCCGTGATCTCGCCAAGCGGGTCGCCGAGAATGCGCCACCGGCCGTTCCCGACCAGCCACGAAGCTCAAGCAAAGAAAGGAAAAGCTTGGCATCGCAAGAAGATCGAGCTAAACCACTCGACATCGTGCAAAGAGGCTCACTCCGCAATGGGGTCCCTAATGCGAAGGTCGACAAGGGCGCGGCGAAAGCACCTCTTCTCGCTGATGGCGACGCAAGGGAACGGATCTTGGGGTCCGACCAGGGGTCCGCCATACTTCCTGCTTTTGACCGCCGATCATCGCCCGCTACCATCGCCGCTGAAGTGTGCCGACTTCTTCGCCGCAGAAGGCCGAAGGAGAACTGGGAGCAGAAGAACAATCACAAGACGCTTGCCCTCGCGCCATATTCAGAGCGCAGGCGAGCGAAGCGAGGCGACGCCGTTTCCGCAACGCACAAGACGCCAAGATAACTACACGCCCCGCGATGATGGATCGCGACTTCGTCCACATCTCGCCGCATTAAAATGCGACGGACGGTTGGGACGAAAGGACGCCGCGCCACCGAGAAGCGAAGCGACCTTCGATTGCCGGCCAGACGATCAAGGCCGACGACGGCGCGGGTTTACATCCGATGGGCCACGATGGCCCCAATGGATCAGGGCCTCGCTGAAGAAGCCGACCAACGCATATCGGTAAAGGATCTGACCGAGCCGCAGCTTCCCGCATCCAAAAATAAAAGTTAAGGCACTCTTTCTTAAGAGTGCTCGCATTGATTTTTCCACCCAAGTCCGGAAGCGCTAGAAACGATCACAAGCTTGAGCTCACGACACCACTGGGGCTTTAAGCTCACGAGCTTTTTTTGGCCTGATGACCCGGCCGACTATTGGTCCTCCTTAGTGAAACCCTCGATTCGAAGCACACGACCCACGCCCTGCTGGCTACGGCTATAAGTAGTGCCTTATGATGAAGGAAGTTCCCACGAGGTGCAACTCATAGTTGGTTGGAAACACTCCTCCCGCTACGAAAGTGTAGATGAGCGACGGCGCCTAAGTGCCCACACTCATACGCGTCGACGACAACGGCCACCATGGGTTCCTCTAGCGTAATCCTTTCGACCCAAACACTACGCCTCACGCCCAGCTGGCTACTGGGCTATGGCAATGTTTTATGAAAGAGTTACCCATAGGTATACAACCCGAGTCGCTCTGAACATTCTCGTCTCATGACATGCCTATAAGCAAATGTTTTGCTTCTCAGTCCTCGCTCCTATTTCGAGTCTCCTCCAGTGTAAACTCGACGACCCACGCCGTGATAAACCCCGCTGTTTCGGAGCTATGGCCATCGAAATGTTTGTCATCTCCGGAGGCACGAAAAGGAGGGCCTACTGACCGCCTCCGTCCGCTAAAAATTTCGCCATTACAAGACAAACTCACACAAAACCAAAATGATTAACTTTTCTTATTTCCTGGAGGATGCTCCTCGGCGAATCCAACACATCTCCTCTTGCAGAAGGAGCAATGACTTCAACCCTCGACCTTCGTCGGACCGGTTCGCCATAACTCACGGCACCGACAATGCAGGTCGATGCCATGTAATGGGAGAAAGCAAAACCGCCACGAGAAGCAGTTCGAGCTCTATCCCCTCACTTACCAAGCGCCGACATGTTCAAGACGCGCTGGCAAGAGCGCAAGTTTAATCTCGAACCCGCTCGAGGTTCCGAGCACTCTGTCATGATCTCTACGACTTCGCGGAGGGTCGCTACCGGCAAATTCACTCGACAAATCTCGGCCTCCGCCACCTTCGGGAGAAGGCCTCCGCAGTGCCGCCATTGTCAAGGCCCCGCTCTTCCATCGCCGCCTTCCGCCCCCACGACGCCGCTGAGCCTCCCCGCAACGCCGCAGATCAAACAATGTCAAAGAGAAGGCGAAGGTTCGCAATCGCGAAGACCGAATTAGGGTTACTCGCTTACGGGCCGCTGGCTTTCTTCGGCGCCAAGCTCTAACTTGGCTTTCGGTCCGCGCTTTCGCCGAAAGCAAGGCGCCTCCCGGGCGGAATTTGACTCGCCTGCCCGATCAAGGCCATCCCGAGCTGCGACTTTTGCAAAGAACAAGGACGCCCCCGGCGCCGAGGGCCGCCGCAGCAGTGTGCCTCAAGCTCGGATATCCTCATCTCCGGGACTCTGAACCGTGTCTTTCAAGCAGCCTCCGACCTCCGCTTTGCCCATCTGCGGTGCTGTGGCTTCGAGCCTCAAGAACTCGGGTGCTAACGATCGCCTCCGCTAGGCGTCACCCTTGACTACGCAATAGTGGAGAACCGCCGACATCTCCCGACTGCTTTCATTAGCCACAGGAAGACCGGACACTTCATTTAGCCTCGACGACCGCTAAGGTAAATCAAAGATCGGTCAAGAACCTCTTGGGGTTACTCGCAAGCCGGGCGGTGACTCAAGAATGACTTCAAGACTCATCCGCCGAGCTCAGACACCGCCACCGCGAACTTGGCTCAGAGAAGCCTCCACTGCCACGTGTCTCTTTCGAAGGTTCCCACAACCTCGACTCGGCCCGTCGCGAATCGGTCGGGCTTGAGGCCGCCGCTGTTGGCGCAGCCGGGCGGTTCCTGCTTGTGGGGGATATTTGCCGCCCGGTTTATGCTGACGCTAACGGCTCCTAGCCTGGCTACCTCCGACGGGTCCCGGGCGACGTTTAGGGCTGCGGCAGTACTCAGATTGCGCCAACCGGCTGGTCTTGGCGGGCAGGGCAAGAGCTCATTCGCTTCTCCGTCCTCGACCTGGGCGCTGAGTCTCCGCCCACGTCTAATCTGGAGGGCTACCAGCCGGGCGCTTGGCTCGCTAACGGGCGAAGTCATCGCCGCAAGACCGACTATTGCCGGAGCGACTCGCCGCTGCTTCACGGACCATCACTCGTCGAGCTTCACCGCCGAGCGATGGAATGGGAGCAGATTTTCGCTGGTTTTTGGTGGGCGATGTCGCTTTTCGCTTCCCCAGAGCGCCTCTCTCTGGGGATTCCCCACCGGGCGCGGCGCGATAGAGTGCTCGTACTGCACTCGGCGGTCTCGCCACGGCCGGGCCGCCCGAGGAAGGCCTCAGACGGATCGCCGGTCGCTGCCATCGCCGAGGACGACTCCGGATCGGGCGGCACCGATAGCGGTGGTCACAGAGTCATCTCGCCGCGACCGCCATGCGCTTCCTCCTCTTTCGCTCGTCTTTCCTCTCTCCGCTTCTTGCGGCGTATCTTCAGTATGCAGCCGCCACGGGCCCGGTCTTCGCCGCTTTCTCTCCGAAGAGCTGCCGACACCATCTTGCCCACCCCCAATGGTGCAAATCACTAGTTAATCCAGATGTCGAGGAGCCGGGGACACAGAGGAGGAAAGGGAACCGCCGCCTACTGTGTTCGGAGGGTTCTCCATTGAAAAGGTTAGGGCCGACACCGTCAGCCGTGATAGTACCCCGACCAAAGACATTGGCCACTCCCGCCTCAAGTCTACCGCCATCCTCATAGGGCTCTGACGCCCGCCATACAGAACATGGGGCACGGCTCGGCTCCATAGGGGGTTGCACGCAGCATCTTCATGAACGCTGCATGATAACGGGCGCAGTTGCTAGGTAGGGCCCCACTCCCATTGAAGCTTGATCCGCCCAAGATCGACGCCACTTTTTTTTTTTCCTCTTGTCGAGGCCCCACTTCAATCTTCCTTCGACTGGGAGACGACGGTGAAGGCCGGGCGCCGCTTCCCTGTGTTCCGAGCATAAACCACTCGAATGCCACCCTTGCCTCGATGTTCGTGAGTTTGGGATGTACCCACCGCCCAGAGCGCAATGAATGGTCAGCACTTCATGGACGCTGTGGTACCACCGACTTATCTTCATGATCGGGCGAGAAGAAGTACTTCACAAAGAACCAAGAGGGCTCAATCTCAGAACGCCACATAGCGTTATGAAGATCGCTATGTGCAGATCTCATGCGAAGGATGAACGGAGCCCAACCCGCCAGAACCAGCGGGACCACGATCTCCTCCGCCCACCGGCTGTTCCCTCGCTGGGACCCTCCATTGCGAAGGCCCCGCTGGAGAAGGAACCTTTTCTTCTCCAAATTGAAGGCCGGCTCCTGCCAAGACACCGACTGACGACATCTTCGATCCACGAAGCGCCGGAGATCTAAGAGAAGAATGTGAGTCGCTCTTCCCCACACCCTTGTTTTTTTCGCCCGGGGAACTCAAGGAACAAGGAAGGCAAAACCCAAGGGGTGGCAAAGCGAAGCAGAGGGTGCCCTAATGCCCCTCCTACAAGGCCTTATGGGCCCCTAACAGCACCGCCTAAACACGGTCGATCGGAGAGCAATTCCAATGGCCTCAGATGAAGGCCACCCATCAGATCGGAGCACCACGACGCGATCACCGGTGAGTCGATCCTCCTAATCATCTCGCCAAGCATTTAATTCTCGACGCGCATTAAATTCTGGCAGAGACGCCGGTAGATCGCCCCGCTAAACGCCTGCGACTTTAATCGCTGTCACCGGTCTGCCTCAAACCGACCCGGAGGCAGGAGGAAGCCCACCGGCCTTCGCGCCTGAGGTGGCGAAGGCTTGAATGCTCGGGCGAAAAGACTCTAGCTGCGGGTCAAGGCGTGATCCACCAGATGGATC